>JAPTGW010000008.1:22411108-22422140 GCA_029814545.1 Apogonichthyoides opercularis
TGACTTTTTTGCTCTCTTTTACTCTCTAATCTGTTTCACCCCTGCCTTTTTCCAGTCTTAGCACATACTTTTAGCCTTGTTTTTACTTGTCCTTTAAATTGACAAAGCAGATGCTCCAGAAGGACGCAATGCGTTGTACCAACTCCAAAAGGAATACATAGATCGTGATTTATCATACCCGGGGAATCTGATTAAAGTGAAGAGGAAATGGAGAAGTGGACAAAAGAGCAAATATGAAAAAAGGGACAAAATTCACCATCAGCAAAAATATATAGAGGACACCCAGAGGAAACATTCAAAAAGATTAAGTTTGGAAATAACTTTTTTATTTTTTTTTTAAATGAATAGCAGTGTATGCACTGTAATGGAAGAAGGAGGCAGGGGTCATAGTTTGAGAAATAGATGCCAGTTGTCCCTGCCATCCGGTGTGAGGTGTTCTCTGACACATGGCACTTTGAAGGCCCCAGTCCCTCCTCCGATCCTTTACATCTGCAATCAGGGCAAATGGGTTACAGCCAGCACAACAGACAACAACTAAATAAACAACATACCTGGGGTGGATCCCCTCCAATTCCGGACTGCCAGTCTGGCTTTGGTGCATTTTTAAAACATCACTAGGTAATTGAACTCGAACGTTCACACTGACACATTTGCATGGTGTAAAGGGGGGCTGGTGTAAGCAATGGAGCAGCTGGTACGCACCAGTACGGCTCCGGCTCAACCAGTCCTTCTGACTTCATATGTAGCACTTAATTGGTTCCCAAGGCAAGAATGAAATATTTAGCTCGCACGTCCTTTAAAATGCGATTGATTTTGATCTGACAGCTGTGCCTGTCCCGCGCGAGGGAGTGAGAGAGAGAGAGGGTGAGGGCTGTCTGGGCTCGTTGCCTGAGAATAGTGCGACAACACCCACTCAACCGCACACAAACACCAGTATAAGGCCACTGAATGTAAAGGATCACTCATGGATGCCATATGCTTTCAACTAAAGCCTCCTTTTAAACCCCCCTATTTAACCTTTAAGATACAACAAGCTTTGCAATTTGGACGCTCATGAGTGAAAGCTGATTTATCTGGTGCAAAGCAAAAATGTAGTGTATGATATACAAAAATCTGCCTCATACACTCATCCTGAACTGAACTGATTTAATTTTATTTTGAAGCCAGAATTAACAATCATAATGTTCAATTTTTTTTTCTTAAAAAATATACAATATGCAATAAAAATCCTTTATTAACTTCAGTGAACTTCATCACTGGACTCATAGAAAATGTGGTGACCAATCCTATGTAGGTGCATTTTCTGCTTAAAAGTAATGCTCTTTCCAATGCGAGCTTGATATCCAATCAAATTGGATTAATGTCACTAATTATATGACAGAACTGAGCAGTGCAAGGCAATACTGTGGTCACGCCATAACATGATAGAAATGCATTAAATGAAAACCTGCACGGGATCCATGGCTGGGAACCTCCCCCCTGTCAAATTGACTAAGCTGCAAATTACATACAAACGGATATATCCTTTATATAACAGCAGTGATTTTCTCCACTTTATCCTACCTGTCAAGCTCAGAACATCACAGGCTAATTCTTTATTAAGTGAAAGGGCATCGGGGACCAGATGATCCAATTTAAGTACATTGGGCAGAATAGAAGACTAATTAAAACCCATATTTTTACATTATTAATTTTGGAACTTCACTTTTAATGAATGTGAAATGACAGGCCTTCCATTTATACACACATACTCTTTGGGCTGCTCAGCAAGGGAATAAGAGTTACGGGTATACTGCAGGGGCTAGGAAGAATTTTTAAGCATCCATGACAGACTTAATATCAAAGTTTAGACAAAGGTGTGTATAGCAGCTAACTTCTGCATCATAAACACGGCTATTAATTGAGTGTATAGGTTTAGAGCTCGTGGTTTATTTGGGGCTGCTGTGAGGCTTGAGACAAAAAGTAATCAGGACGTCTGTAGCCAGGGGTGCAACCTTGTCATTTAGCCCTCATTCTTCCTTTCAGTACCTGGAGAAAGAAAGAGAGAGAAAGGCACCAATGGTGTGCCCCATTTCCAGATCACCTCTGCTCAAAACCACACTGCTTTTTTAGCAACGTCACCCTTAATTGTCCATCATGCCCTCTAATCAGACCATTAAGAACATGACCCCGTTTTAGTGCTAACTTTAATTATCTTGGTGGATAGCAAAGGAAAACCTGCTTCCGAGTGCACGGTCTTCATTAGAATAATAGTTAAATATCAGTATTATACATGGGAATAGAACTATTTTTAATTTTAATGAAAACAATACATGTTATTATCCATTTTTAAATAATACAAAGGCATCAACTGTTAAGAAAATAAGTGTGGAAAATGGGGAAGGTGGTTCTGGTGTTTACCCTTCGTAGGAACGGATCCTTCTGCTCACTTTTCAGTCCCAAAAGGCTAACGCATCCTCACATCCACAAATAGGCACAAGTCATAGGCCAGCGCGTTTGTAAAATTGAGTCAAATATACAGAACAGCGATATTTAATGGCGTTTCTTTTTTCACACTAACTGACCCCTGCATGGAAACCGATCTTTTTTTTTTTTCCTCCGGTTTCAGGAAACTCTTGGAAGGCAAAAGCAACATCCTGAGTTGGTGAGGAGACAGGAGAGGTGCTGACATGCCGACAGGCAGGGGATCCTGGGAAAAGCCACAGACAGGAAGAGGCTGACTGACTTTGACCCCCGAGGTCAAGGCTGGGGGCTCGGCAACTGAAAGATGTTTCCAAGCCACACTCAGACTATCACAGAGTTTTACAGGAAATGGCTGAGAAATACTGTACGCTGTGAAATGTGGGAGATCTTTTTATTGCTTGCGCTTTTGTTTTGCTCTCTGTGACATAAAATGCATTTTGGCCCTGAGCTATATTTGACTTATTTGTTTGAGGTTTACTGTATGTAATTGAGTTGAGCTCAAGTCCAAGCCTTATCTCTATAGTGTAAAAAAATGCTTCTTTTTTTTTTTTAGTTTGTGGATGTGCCATAACTAATAGAATTATAGATCATGGGAAATATAGGGATTTGGTGATATATTCTTAGAGTTTGACAAAAGCGTAGTGTTACTCTCCTGTTCCATTTTCTGACATGTGTTTTGAATAGAGAGAAGTTTCTCTACTTTTTTAGGCTTTGTGCTGCGAGTCTCCAAAGGCCCTTTACAGTTAAACCAAATTGGGTGAGAGGAGATTGTCCTTTCCCCAGTCTTGCAGAAGGACCCATAAATCAAGGCATCCATCGTTTGTCACACTTCTGTCTCCCCAGCTCGTGGCTCAGGCCCACCACGTTCCAACTCTGAGTTTTTACGGCACAAATGTATCCATCAACCCCACCGAGTGGCCGCCAGCCGGCAAGCCGCCTCAGCGATCGATGGGTGCGATGTACCCTCCCTCTCGGCCTGTGTGCAGCTCTCTCTGCGTGGGAAGGGGTAAGAGGAACCTCATTTTAGCTGGTTTTAGCCTCGGGCCACTACTGTGATTTTACCCCATGCTCCTGGCCTGACGTCATTAAAGATGCATGATGATGGATACCATGAAGTCAACCTCTCCGAGGGGGTTTTGAGGTGGAAAAAAAAAAGGCTTGCTTGTTTTTCAGATCACACTAAGAATAAATCAAGACTGTTTAAATGTAGAGGTTGCAACTGGATGCATGTGACTAATCTTTCAATGCACATCAGAAGAGAGAGTAGTCAGGTATTTAATGGTGAGGAGGCATTTTTTGACCAGTTGGTGGTGCTCCTGTCACAGTGAATTCACAGGCCTGGCTCTCTGTGATTCAGATAAATACACTGTTGGCTGTTACCAAACTGGGCTGAAGAAAAAGAAGACAAGGATGCAAATTTAGATTTCATATCAAGACATGCTAGAGAAATTGTTTCTTTTTCTCCTGTTTTGCAATAGAAACTTGTAGTTGCTGTTACTAATTTTAGGTTCTTTCACTCCCACTTTTCATAATCTGATCACCATCTTCTCCTCCCACAACATGTACATGTTTATAAGATGATGGAGGATATTCATGAGGGCCTGCTACGCCACAGCGTACATTCTGAAATATTAACAAAAAGTAAATTCTTACTCAAATGCAGTTTGGTTAATTTAGTTCCAGAATTACAGTGCAAAACTTAAAAATACACTATTTCGGCAAACTTACCAGAAGGTGTAGTCTTGATTTTACCTCTGAAGGTGTGTGAGTTGAAAGTAACAAATGCAGTGAGAGTGTGTATGTCCGTACATTTCGGTCAACGAGTGTGTGTAGTGCCTTGTGAAGAATCTGTGCTTCTCCAAAGGGAATGACAGGGGAGACATTTGACAGCTGTGCTCCTTAGGTTCAAAGGTCATGTCAAGTCCTGGATGAGCCCAAGGTAAAATGCTTCACAGGGCTCGTACCGGTCAATGGGTATCGTTTGCCTCAATAGCAAACAGGGCTGGCGGTAATGGGACCTCAGTCATGTGTCAGCGCTTAGAAGAAAAGTTAAATACCATGAGGCCACATTTATAGCCTCCAAAAACAAAAGGGAAAGTGAAAAGATTGAACTTTTAAACTCCCCAATTTATAGCTTAAAGGTGTCATATGCATGGTAAACTCTCTAGGCGGCATCCATTATCAGTCAACACCTCTCTCTTTCACTCACCCTCTTCTCTCAATCTCTTCCCTCTCCCACTTTCTCCCACCTCCCCTTTTACTTTCTCCATCACTCTCACTCTCTCCGTGTTTCAGCTCTAACTGCAGTTTCTAGCATCTGCCTTAACCAGCGCGGTCCGTGCCGTCCCTGCTGGGGAGTAGAATCCAGCCCTCACTGGAAGACCCTGAAATAAGGCCTTTATCAGCCAACCCCACACAGTATCAAGGGGCCCCCCGCTCCTCCAGCAGCCTCTGATGTGAAGGAGAGATGGACAGAGCTCTGTGGTCCTCTGGTCGAGCACCAGAACAGGATTCAGCCCATTGTACCATTCAAATTAAGCAGGCATCAAAAGGGAAGAGGAAGCTGTTGTTGATGTATTGTCTCGTGTTATTTTAACCGGCTTAACTCAAGCCTCTTCATGGTGGAGTGTTGTGGTGCTGGATGCCGATGATGATAAGTGGTGGATTCTCTGTTAAGACTGCTAAGCTGCTGTGCTGGCTGAACAAGGCTCCGGCTCCATTGGCTGTCGTGGCTGATTTTGGCTGTGGTTGAACCATTTCAATAGGTTACCATGGATTTATCCAGTCAAAACCGCTGACTTGGCTGTCCATGTACAGCCTCTTCATGTCACCAGTGGGACCCCTGTTTATTTCATAATGCTGACATTTTTCGGAGGAGATTTGATGAAAAATTAAAGTTCAACAGAACAAGCAAAGAGAAACTTTCAGTTAGTTGCACAGTTTTAAAAACTACAGACTTTAAAAACACAGTCTTCACGGTCTAGAAACATTGAGTTTTATTTATTTTTTCATTAAATAAAAGGCTGTTTCTATTATTTATATATGTATTTAAAATTATACATATCATTTACAGTGTTGTAATAACTGACGAGACATTTACGTTCTTGTCAAAATCCAAACGCAGGCCTCTTATTAATAATGACACCAATAACATGTTAATACGTAGGTGCTGTAAACATACATGTGCGAGGAAATATGTTTTCCATAGCCTTAAATTACTGCTTTTTATTTACTGGCCTGGTAAATAATCACCCTGTAAAGACAGTTCAGTCAGCTTCGAGTACTTGTGAATAGCTCTCTCCATTCTCTGCTGAAAGCTGTCTATTTAATTTCTCTCTTCTGTCCTCAGAGCAGTAGCTATTAAGTGCCTTCATATGTCAAGCCAGTGACACCTCCTCCATTCTCTTCAGCTTGTTTAAGCGTGCCCCTGTATTGTTGCCCGCCGTGCTTGACGTGTTAATAGCTTAATAACGTAATCTGGCAAATAATGACACCTCATCACAAAGACCGAGGCCAAATGTTTACAAGGGAAGCTGTAATGTATGATGACAGTAATCTGAATAAAAATGAATTTACTGGCATCGTCTCATTTGCAGTAAATTTTCACTTCTTCCATGCACAACTGATGCTCCGCGGACACCTTCCTTTGCTCTCTAGCTGTCTCATTACCCTGCCTTTCAAGTGGTGGGAGAAAGGGAAAGACGGAGAGAAAAGAGATGGAGAAAGGGTGAGAGTGTGTGTGAGGGAGAGAGAAAGAGGGGGGAGAGAAAAGGGATAAAGGAAGAAAGACAGAGGCCAAGGAGTAGATAGGCACTGATAGAGCTTGTTATTTTCAAAGCCATTTTCCTCTCTATTGTTTGCTGTGGAACAGGAATAAGGAAAAAAGAAGAAGTTCACACCGATTTCAAAAAGTCTCACTTCCTTTTTGACAGATGTGGTGTCAGCTTTGCTGTTTAATTAAAAGGAAATGGAGGTGATGATTGCAACACAGACGTGATCTGATATGATAATGTATTTACAATCATCAAGATGATCGTCATTAAGGATGTGTCAAGGACGAATTCATTGTGGGATTTGGGGTCCTGAGCTGTCAAGTGTATTTTTCTGAGGCAGTTGTGAGATTGTCAGGAGGATGCTGTGACTATGACAGTCACAATTAATAATTTGCTAAAAGAATGTGATTGAGTTTTATACACAGTTTTGTCATGGCGACTTCCAAAGCCCAGAACATTTATACCAGCAGAGTAAATGAAGAAAAAAAAAAAGAACTGAAAACGGTTCAGGAAAGACTGAATCAAGAGACAAAAATACCCTTGATACACAGGCTATATGGGATTTTCTTATTAAATGATTCTGAATTATTTTATGCAAGTCAGATTAAATTTTTCATAAGCGGTGCATATGGAAGGTTCGTCAAAACAAATTGTTCGATTTTGACAATTACTACAACAATCACACCCTTCTTTCGCTGCACCTGTTAGAAAATGAATAATTTGAAGTCATTTTAATTGCTTATGTGACAGCTAATCATCAAGGCATTAATTTATTTATCGAGCTTCATTTGAACTTCCTCCTTAGTGATAACATATCCAGCCTTACTCTCTAGAGTAACAAGATACTGATTAAACTGTAGCAACCTCCTTCAGTATTATGCAGATGCCGAGGACTGAGCCATAGACTGCTGCAATAATAAGATGCATGATCCGCAATAAGTCAAGATGAACCATGCATTGATCACAGAATTGAAATTCAGAAAAAAATTACTTGTTGATCTGATCTTAATATTTGCCACTAAAATTGAGAGTGAAGATACTGCTGTCTGTTTTAATTGTAAATCTGTCTGACTATAAAGATTTCAAATGCTTTCAAACATGTTGCTGTTTCCATTTAGTGAACCGAAACATAAAATCTGTGACCACTGAAATTTTCCCCAAATCAAAGACAGACTTGACAGTGTTGAGTTATGTGACGAACCACAGAAAGTGAGGAACATCTGCCCCAAACTCTCAGAGAAGCGGAGCATTAGCCTGAATGTTTCTAGCTGCTGGTGGCTCATCTGCAGTTGGTGGTGTGCCGGGATTGGTGCGATGGCTATGGGGAAATCAGCCACTGTTCTCTCTCTCTGGGTCCCAAGCATGGCCATTAACTGACTGCCAGCAGCTCTGGGAAGAGGAACAACAGATGCCAGCAACTGAAAAGCCTCCAGCTCTTCAGCTAAACCAATCCCAACTGAGTCGGGACGGGCCTCTGTAGATTTTTGGACATACAGCGAACAAATGTGGACATGAAAGGGGGAAGAGGAGGGCTGTTCTGGAGGTAAAGATTTGTTAACCCTCTTGAACTTGACAAGAGAAGGGACCGAGGCACAGATTAGCCCTCTCAAAGCTGGCTTTTGCAAAAGGTTGCTGTGTGAATATGTGAATGTTGCTGTGAAGTGGTGTGTGTGTGTGAGTGTGTGCGTGTGTGTGTGTGTGTGTGCACACTCATGCATGTGTGTGTCTGTGTTTGTTTACACTTGTGCATTTGTGTTCAAACAAGTTTGCAGCAGTCTGTTTGCACATTCTATATGCAGACATGTACAGTCGTAATGACAGCACCATATTAAACGGTATGTAATTACAGTGATGAAACCATTTAATTATGTTGTAATTACATTTTACTTCTCTGCCATTACCATATCTGTTCTACAGCAAAAGATTTCTTTTCATCTGATGACAGTAGATATTGTTACAACCATTTGGCACAATGTCACACTGCAGCTAAACTTTCATTTCCTCCAAAAAGAGCTGAAAGGCATCAACTCTGAAAAAGTCACGACACGTTTAAATGATTTAAAATCCTTGTCCTCCGCCTGGAAATACGTAATGAGCCTAATCTATTTAGGTGCTAATGCTACCTTAAGGTGCAGAGGTCACGTACTTAAACATTACACATTACACTTTAGCAAAGACACATGAGAGATGTCAAGTGATTCTGACCACTTCAAGCTTCTGCGGAACAAGAAGACAGGGAAATGACGGGATGATGAAGGAGGAAGTGGAGGTGGAGTACAGAGTGGGGGAGCAAGAAAGCACAAAGCCTGGGTAAACACAGCTAGGTCTGCATCTGGAACCAACTAAAAAGATGCTTAATAATGCAGAGCCGTGCAGGCGGGCCCTGTGCAGCTGTTGTGTGCGCAGGACCATGAAAGACTCTCCATCTGACAGCTGGCTCCATCTAGCTGGCTCCATCACCCTCTCTTTCCCTCTTTCCCTCTTGCTTCCCTCTCTCCTCTGTGGTCCAGAGTGGCAAGGAGACAGCAGATTAGGGATTAGCCAATCCCTGCCATCCTCATCTGTCCCATCTGCCTGCCAGCTAGGCAAGCTCCTGATCCCAGGGAGAGATGGGACATTACTGGGGAAAAGGGGGAGAAGGGGGAGTGAGACAACAGAGGAGACAAAGCAGGACTGAGGGGGATGCAGGGAGAACTGGGACAGGGCAAAACTGTGGAGGATGAACCCTGAGCGCAGAGCTGGAGGAGAAGAGTGTCAAAAAACATGAAGGCGAAGACAGGATGGTCAGACCGGAGTGGAACAGACAGAGACACATACCATACAGTTTGGGGAATAAAAGATGAGAGACCTCACCCTTTCAATGAACTTCAGGCTACTTTAACAATTTAAGTCAATGCCATGATACATGCCATGATTCTGTAATCTCATGAAACATTCAGAAAACCTGCCAGTCTGAATATTCAACAACTTTTCAATGCACCACTGTATCTTAATCTGTGACTTTCAAGCTACAGGCAGTGCATGAATGTACATTATTTTCTGGGCAGAAATTTCACCTGAACAAAGCTGGCACCCCTTTACAGTTGCTAAAAATACCCCCTTGTATTTTGTCTCGGTATCAAAGAGACCACTTGTCTTTTTAATAATCTGCCAGCTCACATTTGGCAGAGACCAGAAAGCACACTCAGAGAAATAATTGCTGTTATCTGTTAGAGTCAATAAAACCGCTACAATTGCACTGTTTGAGATAAGAGTGTGTTCCTCGCCATGTGTTCCCTTAAACGAAGTCCCACTAAATGATTTAGATATACGCTCACTAAGTATCTGCTTATACATTATGAGTGTAATAAGCTCCAGGCAATTGCAGGCTATTGGAAGCATCAGTCATTGAACTAAATAACAAGGATACAAACGCTGCACACATGCAAATCTGGTTTTGAGCCACAATTTAATTCACATATCAGCATTTGGGTCCCATTTCTAAATATTTTCCAGTTTTTTACATATCTATCTTTTGCAACAAGACTGTACAGTAAATGTATTCACTGTATATTTTCAAGTGTTAAGTGAAAAATAACAGGTAGCAGAAACATTATAGCTTTGTTTCATATTATAATAACGATTCAAACTTAAGGGACCAAGTTCTGCTCAGCAACAGGGGATTTAGGGAAAAAAAAGTTCCCTCCTTTTCCTCTAGAAAGGCACCAGGTAGCTTAACAGGCCCTCAGCTCCAGTACCTGGTTCCCTCTGTGCACACCTTTAAATCACACCCAGGATAGTTGCCTTGTCAAAGCGCTCACAGTGAGCCAGGCATCTGAGAAACATTAAAACACTTCCTCATGCAAGCCCGAGCCTCCCACAGGGCAGCGAACAGGAGCAGAGCCTTTCTCTCAGGCCCAGTATCCGGGGAGGATACTGCTCAGTACCGCTTGGAAAGTCCCAGCTCGGACAGCGGTGGTTAATATTTTAATAGCCTACGGCTGAGGCAGTTATCATCCAAGTGTATTCTTGTTGGTGGATTTAAAAAACCCACTCTCTCTCACTCTATCTCTCTCCCTCTCTCTTTCTCACAGTTAAGATCCCGATTTGAGTTTTTAATTATTCTTTTTTGAATTCCCCAACCAGCTCTCCTCTGTTCTTTTTCATTTGTGCTGTGCAGTTTTTCCAAGACTTGTGCCCAGGGAATCCCTGACAGTGTCCTACTTAACTTTTCACTTTCTTTCCTGTGATTTCTTCTTTTTTTCTGGTTTGTGGGACTATTACTGATCAATCCGCAGCTTCTCTCCAAACACCTGCATTTATATTGATCAGTCATCCGCTTTCCCTCCTTTTGAACTGAAGCAAAGACTTGTCAGCACAGGTAGAAGTGATCAAATCCCCTTATGAAGCCACAGCTCTGTACTCTGAAATCCTTTACGTGAGAACAATGTTTGCCCGCAAGTGCTAGTCTTTGGAGTTAAATGGACACCAGAACGATTTCCGCCATTGAACTGGTCTCTTAACGCAACTTTGTCAAAACTTTTGTTGTTTCCACTAATAGACATTTAAAGGTCTTACAGAGTTCTATAGAGTATTTCTGTAATTTCACACAACTTAAAAACAGAGCAGGGAAATTAAGAAGAGTAGAATGACATGAGAAATCCAACAGGGGCATCTGCATATTTGTGTACTAATGCTTACACCGCCATGTGTGTGTACATGTGTGTGCTCGCATATGTTAGCATGTGAACATTTGCGTCCATGCAAATGTGAGTCTACAGGTCTGTTTTTTCTGTGTGTGTGTGTGTGTGTGTGCG
>JAPTGW010000008.1:22526725-22537564 GCA_029814545.1 Apogonichthyoides opercularis
GAGAGAGTGAGGGAGGGAAGGCAGGAGGAGGACCGGGGGGTAAAGCTTTTGTGTGTTGTGTCTGAATCTCCATCCAAATGAGGGGACATGTGTGCTGTGCCACGTTGCCAAGAGGAGCCCTGAGCCGTGTGCCCAGTGTCAGGTGGCAGCGGCTCACCCCTCAGCTACCAGGCGAAGACGAGAGTGAGCTCAGCTGGTGCCCACAGCCACTCACTTATTCTACTCCGCTGCACATTAAAGGAGCCCTCGAGTGGAGCCAAGCAACGCCAGCCAGCCAACCTGACAACAACACTCCACCTCCTCCTCATTTCCAACAGTTCCTCTTAGCACTTCCAGCACCTTGGACCTAATGACGGTTAGTGACAGCAGACGGACCTGAAGAATTCTGCATCCTCTTAGTATATAATAGTTGCTAGCGAAAAAAATTTTTTTGGAAATGCTGTTTGGAATAATTGTTGTTTTGCGAAATCTGACTCATTAATATCTCGATTGTGAATGCGACGGATGACAAAACGGAGGACTCGGAAGTGTTTGGTAAAAAATGTGTTCTTACAGACACCTGTGTTGAACCTTTTGAAGGAAGGAAGTGTCACCGATGGATGTGGAGAAAGGAGTGAAAGAAGAGTGGAAGAGATGGAGGAAGAGAGGAGAGGAGGAGAGGGGTGGACTGAAGGGTCTTTGAAGGCCCAGTGTGTGAGGGAGAACAGAAGTGTGCCGAGCCCCAGGCAGCCTACGGCTCAGGCCCATTAGCTAGACTGACCTTGCCCGCGCCTTTGTCTTTGTGCTCTCCTCCCGCTGCTTCCCCTTCTCAAGCATTCCCTTTTTGTTGTCTCCGAGCGAGATTGGGAAGGGGGCCATATCTTTCAGCCTTCTAAACCTCCCCAACCCCCCATCTAACACTCCAGCCCCCACATCCCCCCCCCAATGCTTTGCCTGGAGCTCGAGCCCCAGAGGCCTTGGTACAGTGACACCCCCTAGCTGGTGGCCACCTCTGCCCTGACGCGAACTTGGCTGGAGTGGTCAGTGCCCAGAAGAACCTCCTGAGAAAACGCTACATATCGGGGAGGGGGGGGTGCCCGAATCATGGCGCTGCAGGCCTCACATACGTGCACCCACTCTGGGCAGCCTGCCTCTTTATTGCCTGCCTCTCATTTGAGAGGATGGAGCCCGGCTGCCAAGTTTTGACACCGCCACATATGGCCTCCTCCATCAATCGGACTAATCAAGCATCAAGGGGAGGCAGGACCAGCTTAATTGCCAGCCAGATATAGCTGCTCTCACTTGACGTGCAACCTGAAATAGAAACAGGTCTGAGGAGACATGACAGAAGATAAATGAATGCAGCCATTGTTCTAATAATTATATCAAAATACACTTCTTTACTCTTGCTGTTAATCTACAACTCATGTCACTACTGTGTTAAGTGCTTAACGTCAGGAGCTAATGCAATACATGCTGTTATTGTAACAAGACAAATCAACACTATTGCAAATATTGCCTTAATATAGCATCATCTACTCATTAAAATGTGGATTATGTTCACATTTGTAATCTTTGGTACCTCAGGTTAGAGAAGTGTACAGTAAGTTGTTAGGGAGTTTTTTCCCATGCAGGCTGCAGTGCTCTGCTCCTCCAGAGTCCTTGAGGCGTTCTGTCTGCCTCTGCCTGCCTCTCTCAACTTCCTGTTTCCCTACACCCCCCACTGGGGTAGCAGCCACGGAATAACTTAGCACATGGAATGAGGAGGAGAGATCAACAGCGGTGATCCATTCATCTTGAGTTTCTCCTGTCACTCTCTCTTTCCGTTTGTAAACACTGAGGGTCTGTGGTCAGAATGGCCTTTTGTCCACTGTGTTTTTCTGCGTCCCTCTCTTATTCACTTCAAAGGTAACAAGTGACAGATGTCTGTCTTCTCTGCGGTCTTAAACACTGAGGCTCTGCGATAGCATCTGGGCTGAATGTCAAACTGTGAATCTTGCCTAAGAATGCACTGTGGTTATGCCAAGCTCATTGTTATTTATGTCAGGGACACTGTCTACAGAAGTATTTAAAATACTCCCTGTTGTTCTCAGCAGGGTGCACTGGGGGGGCCACGTATGTTAAAATGATGGACAATTATTAGAAAAAATATTATAATAGAAAATTCACAACAAAGGATGAAGTGAGTGGATGAATAGCTCAATTAGATCCATATTAAGATTTCCTGGTGGGCTTGCAAGTTCCCAAAGAATCTGACTCTGCATGAATCAGTGTAGCCACAGGAGAGGAGAATACAAAAACAATAAGACAAAAAGAAATATATAGTACTATAAAACAGAAGTTTAGCTGGATTACAGAGTTTCTTGTGGTTGCAAAAAGTTTAAAAAAAAAAAGTGGCAAAGGTGGTGGTGTTGTGAGCTTGTAATCACAGCACGGTGCTGTGTTTACTTAACTTTCTCATTTCCATCTCTGCCTGCTTTTGGTATTTACATGTTTAATTGAGAAGTGTGCTGCCGGTTTCTTCTGCCCATCTGCCGAGTCCCTTCCTCTTATCAGGCTCATTCCTCAAACTGACAGCTCTCCCATTCTGCATATCTCTCTTTCACTCCTGTGCCACAGCACTACTAACTTGTCTCTCCCCCTCTCTCTGTCCGTCTTCAATCTGTCAAGGCCGTATATGAGTAATGACAATGCATTTTCCCTCAAATCAAACCAATAAGTAGAAACATGCACACAGAGCCTCGCAGGAAGAAAAATCTGTTTCGAGACTATCACATCCTGAAACTCGCCTTCTTGGGGTCCAGGATTTTTTTTTTTTTTTACTGCACGTCTAAATCACCGGCTGTCAGATGCAACATGTGTGTCATTGTATCCCCATCAGCGTGTTTCATTGTACACACTACCACCTCTGAAGAGCTGCCTCTTATCAGTCGAGTGTCAGAAAGCCCCCAGCACCAACACCTCCTCCCTGCTGCCTTTCTAAATGCTTTTCTATTAAGAGCAGTGTTGTGTCCCTCTGATAGCGGAGGCTTCTCCACTTCATCATTCATAATCCCAATGGGCATCAATGGACTCTATAGCTTCGCCATCCACACCAAAGGCTTTGTCATTCAGTGCAAATGAAAACAACCTAAATGGGAGTGAAAATCTGAGGAATTCACTATAAGAGACAAGGAAATGGCTCAATAGGCCAAAGCACTCCAGTCATGAATGGTCCACTCCACAGCATGGCACTGGCATTACATCACATGGTCTGAGTGGGCTTTTTGTATGGTTTAATTCTGCCTTGTATTTAGCTAAATGACATAACACATGGAGAGAATTTTACAAAGTGTGGAACGGTGCTATTCATGTGCTTTGTCCTTTGAATGTTGTTCTATTTTAGCTAAGTGCATGTTATGACAGAGAAACAAAATTCCCTGAGGTAGACAAGTGCTCTGTAAATCAAAAAATGAGAGCCATATGAGAAAACAAGGAGGAAAAATATCCACGACTCTACATTACGGCACCCGCATAGGCTAACTTTCACAAGCTCAAAAAGTCTAAAATGATGTTCCCGCCCTTCCCAGCATGCAGAAGTCCCGCTGGGGGCCTCAATGTGATCAGCAGCATCCCCACCACGTCTCCTCATTATTGAGTAAATAGGTTTGGGCATGTCCTCAGTAAACAAAGCCAAGACTGACAGTTAAGGGAGTGAGGGGAGTGGGAGGCAGCCTCGTTCCCAATTAGAGTCGCCTCAGGCAAAACTTTAAAGAGGAGATCAATCCTACAGATCGCTAAACTGATCCTGTCACAGGCTGGGGATATTTAAACCGTGGCGCAGAGCGGAGCGGAGCGGGGCAGTTCTCAGTACAGTTTGACTGTGTGTGCTAATGACTTGGGGGTAGGCTCTCTCACCAGGACACACACCCCACAGCGAGGCGGCCATGATTGACGGGTGAAATCGGACCTCAGCTGCAGTTCTCAGCACAGTGGGGGCCAGATGGGGAAATAGTGATTTGCGTTTTTTAGTATGCAGCTCCTACACTTATGGATATTCCCTAATTGTCTGCCTTACTTACCTGTGAGGCTGTTTCCCATCACAGATGCAGAGTACATTTCAAATTAACCCAGGATGTTTTGATTTTTTTTTTCTCACCTCCACCTTTGAAGCAGACTTATTAAAATTTGCCAGTGGGACTCATCCCTGTCCATCTACTCCAGGTGGAAAGTTAGTTCTCACTAATGTTGAAGCAAAATAAAGGGACTAACATGAGGTGAATGAAACTGGAGTGGAGGGGATGACACCTGAGTTTAATCGCATTGTCAATCCATGACAACCTGCTAAAGCAGCAGATACTGAATCTTTGACTACAAGTGAGTCACTGGCACACTCCAACTCCCAGGCACACATGGGTAATGTGTAATGAGCTACCAAGCACCCTGCAACTGCAGAGGAACTGAACATTTAAATGAGCGAATGATGCATTATGTATATCACTGAGGTTCCTGTGCAGGAATTAATCATGATCATAAAAGCCAAAGACAAAACAACATACTCCAGCCATAGCAAAATTGTTGTGATCTAATGCAAAACAAATTCATTTTTCATGCCATTAAAGATAAAGAAAATCTTAAAAGGTTTGGTTTTGCTTGTCTGCGTCTCTTATTGAGAGTCATTCACTTTCAACTTTATTTGCGGATTATTGCAAATCCCCGGTACAAATCATATCATGAAATCATGTAGCTGGGACATTGGATGTGTTCTGCTAATGCTCAAGGATGATCCCCTGAGGGAGCCATTGAGTGGGGGAGAAGGAAAAGAAAGAGAGAGGAAAGGAGAGGCAGATAGAGGGAGAGGAAGCATGAGAAAGGAGGAGAGCGAGTTACAGGATGGGGAAGGCAGAGAAGGGCGGGAAAGAAAGACAGAGAGGAGGGGAGGGCGGCAGCAGTCAAGCTGCACTTTATCCTGACAGATCTCCTTTACACACTAATTTCCTTGTTAAAGAAGAGAAAATGGCACTCAATCCGGAGAAATCCTTTTCTCCTGGAGCAGGCCTGTCAGCTGAGGGATGAGTGGATACAAGCAGAGCTTTCCTCCTCAGGCTAGCTCCCCCTGGCACACAGCAGCTAGGCTACAGCTCACAGCAGAGCTCTCTATCTATAGCCGTAATTAATACACCATTGGAATATAATGAACCATACCATGATACATGAATTTCAGTGGTTGCTGTCGACAGCAGTCATTTAACAGCTTGCTGGAAATCAAATGTGAAGTGAATTGATTTTTTGATCATGTCATCTCCATCACAAATGGCAAACAAATTGTGTACAAACATTTCATGCTCAGTTGCTGTTTATAAACATTCCCCATGACAAAATAGTACGTGCCCCGCCTCCCCGCCTCCTTCAGTCACATTTGCCACCTTATCAGCAAAGACAATAAATTCCAACAAGGGCACATGTTTCACAGCAACATGTTTATCACTGAATTTGTAATTCACCAAAGTGTATTAGCTTGGATTTGAAAAAGGGAGCAAAGAAAAGCCTCTTTTATTTTAAGTCAGGGGTGTTAGCTGTTCAGTCTGGATGTTCTCATCTCCCAAGATTACTATTCGCGGGGTGTGTGTCAAGACTACTTTTCAGAAATCTCGGTAACAATTCAGATGCGATCGATAAGGAGTGACAGTTTATTCTAAGGCTTAGCACAGGCTGAGAAAAGAACGACTCAAGCATCAAGTTTAGAGGAATGAATTTGTTTTGTATTTGATTTTTCCATTAAATTTATCACCACTTTAACTCTCCCTTTTTCTCTCCTCACCCTCACACTCTCACTTTCTTCCCCCCTCTCTCTGTCACTCACATCAACAACAAGGCTGTAAACGGCTGTCAATTTCTCATCTGTGATTTCCATGTCTTCACTTTCATCCATTTTTGATTGCTTCACACCCTATACCTATGATGCTTTTAGTGCTCATCGGTGACCTTGTGAGATGATGGGGAAAATTATAAAATAAATTTTCAGTGGCACTGTGCTGCTGCCCTTTATAACACTTCATCATATCGGCTGCGGATGGAAAATAGTTGAGAAACATTTTCTTACAAAACAGCCTAATGCTGGTCTGGCACAAAATCATATGGTAAATCTATTACCACTTTGTCAAGAGAAACCACTTGAGGTTTCCCACAGTGTAGCTGTAGGGGAAGTGGGAAATTGTAACCCAGAAACTACTGTCCAGTTTCTCTTATTAAAGTGTTTTCAAAATCTTCTCCCTTTTCGGATTTAAGGGTCATTGAGAAAGCCAATCAGAGGGACAGGCCAGTCAGAAAGCCAGCGGTGTGAACAGGACAGGAACCAGCTGATGAAATTCATCCATACTTCTCACTTATGATGACATGATTGATTTTCCCTCAGAGTGCTCAAATGTAGGATTGTCTTCCTACCCCCATCTCCTCCTCCATCCCGCCTCAATCTGCCCACCCACCCGCCAAGCCAACAGCTAATGGATAAAGCCTCTGTCTGTCTCAGGCATGGCGAAGAGTTGACGAGTGGAAGAACAACTGCAACGAATGAAGGGTGAAATCTGAGAGTGCAATTTTCCGTCTGTCAATCTCCCTTCAAGAGAACAAGTTGACCACCAATCAGCGGAGTCGATTCAGGGCTGCCGGTTGATGGGAGCATTCTGAGTGACAGCGTCATGTCACTACATTAACACAGCGATGAAAGACATAAAAAGGAATTTTTTGAAGGGCCCAGCCGGTTATTCGATTTTCGGTATCTGATTTGGAGGGTTTGGGGCCATACTTTTCTGCCTTAACAAATGAACAAACTGACAGGTTAATGCATAACATATCACTCCATAATTCATGGTTCTGAATTTCAGAGACTCGTATCATCTACTAGGTCCTTCAAAATACAACCAATTAAACTTTACTTAATTATTAAAGGTAGAAAGTGAGGGAGAAACATGCCTTAAAAACTCTTGGTTGCAGTCAATTACGATAAAACTTTAATGAGCCTGGATAGAGAGCCATAAAAACTGATAGCCCCTCTGTCATGAATTATATATCCATATCGATTTTGTTTCTTTGCTATAAGAATTGCAGGTAATCGTATGTTACCACATGTAAAGTGCACTTCCCTGGCGAGGGTAAATATTAACTATCAAATATATATGAGGTGTGTGTGCATTTATGACCAAGCTCATGTAGAAAATGAAGAGCAGAGATGTCGAGGCAAGGGCCATTGGGAATGGATGAAGGGTGCCATATCTGACAGTAAGAGAGACCCTTAGCGGCGCTGGCTTGATATGTTACCTAGTTAGCGTCACAGAGAGAGGAATAAATAGTTCTTTATTATTTGTGGTTGCCATCATGTCTCTCCTAATAGACAGGCTATACTGAGTTTAAACCACATTATCCTCTGCGAGACCATCGCAATTACTCTTGAGAGCTAGGTCTGATGTGTGGATAAGGCAGGTCGCCCATGTCTTAATGAACACAAACAATGTGAAATGGAGGAAGGAGCAGTGGGGGGAAAGATAATGGCAGGGGAGGGCTTGTTCTAATAGAGACAGCACTAAGTTGTTTGCTATGATCTATGCGAAGTGTGAGGATGCTGAAAACCCCCAATGTTAGTTTGTAGAGATCTTTTTTCATGATCCTATTACCCAATCAATTCACACCCCTTTCTCTGCATTTTGCTGCTGAACAGCAGGCACAAATCCTGTTTAGTGGATTGCCAGTTGTGGACTTGTGTACCTTGCTGTCATTGTCACACAGTCCTGCCTTGTTGGACACTCCAAGAGGTGAAAGGGCACCAAACTGGATCACCGTGACACCCGGTGAGAGCGTTATTCCCAGCACAAATGGCTCAGCGCTGGGTTAATTGATAAACTGCCGCTCCACTTCATTAGTCAGACAGACTGGGCTTAACGAACGAACACAGAGAGAGTGTCACTCTGAATATGTTAATCATGACTAGCCATTATGGGTCTCTTCCCTTTAACTCCTTGTCTCAATCTCTGGAAAACTACAAAGACAACACACTCGGACTCTTTAAATTCTGTGTATGCTTGTTTTGAGCAAGGCTATTTATCAGCGACAATAGGAAAAAAATGTGAGACAGACAGACGCAAGTGTGGTCCTTGGTGTTATTGAATATAAATTTATAATAACCATGTAAAAAATGCATCATTTGGCCTTTTCACAAAGGCAGTTGTAATATAGCGCTAGGTGAGCACTGTACTTGACGTACACACTGGAGGTGAGGGTGTCAGGGGAGAGCTCGCTGGAGCGAGAGGAGGTTTTATTGTTGCCCAGCCCTTCCGCTTAAGTGCACATGGCTGGGAGGAAGCCGGGACCTCCAGCTCTGACCTCTGCGCATGTATATTTAATAGGCCATCAGTTGGCCGGGGCAGCGCTCTGATCAGGATTCAGAGAGGGGCTTTGAACACCCCTGTGTATTCCTGAGCGTGCAGCCTCAAGCTGCTCTCCCCAGCTGTGTCAATCCGACAGCACTGTTACAGGCACCCAGACAAGGCGCTGGGCACTCCACTGCTACCGCCTAATGACTACAGAAAAAAAGCAAAACAAACACAAAAACAAAAACATTTGGCGTATGGAGCTCTGCTACCATCTAATGAGTGGTTTTAAAAACTGAAATATCATGCCAGCTGATATACTGAAGGGTGTGTGGGATGTGTTTGGATTACATCAGCTATACTATACAATGCTATGTTCCCCTTAATAATAACAAAAAGGCAATCTCACGGTGACTGCACTACACACGCCAGTAACGATTGCAGAAACAAGAAGGCAAACAGAGAAGTGCCACTCGTGTGTCTTTTCTTCTAACAAGGTATCACTACTCTTTGAATCAAATTGGCTATGTGTGTGTGTGTGTGTGTGTGTGTGTGTATGTATGAATGAATGTCACAGCGCACGTGCGTGGGTGTGTGTGTGTGTACGTGTGTGTGTGTGAGTGTGTGTGTGAGGGCAGCTTAACGAGGGTGGTTCATTTGACAGGCAATTAGTTTGCGGAGCTGCTATTGACAGCCCCTGCGCTTGTGTTTGTTCAACAGCTCTGGGTGAGTTCCACGCTCCCTGGGCTACGTGACAAAGCACCTCCGACAGGGAGCTCCTGATCTCCACCGAGGCTCGGAGGCTCGCTCTGTGAGGGGGGTGGATATGTGACAGCCTAGCACAGAGAAGAGAGGAGGAAAGAAAGGGGAGAGATACAAAACCCACAAGGGTCTATTAGGGGGTTGTTGCAAGTTAATGCAGCTACAACACACTTTTTTGTGTCGTATTTTGAAAGGCCTGAGCAATGATGTTGTCATTTGTTGTTTGATTGTGGGGATAGCAGAGGGTAATCTTAGGAGACGCACAGGCTCTCACACTACATGCACACACATAAAAATGCAGAAAGAGAGGAGACAAGGAGGTGGGGGTAAGCTAGAGGGAGATGGAGGAGAGGAAAAATATAACAAGATCCAAACACTCTTTTATCCTCGAAAATCCCATATTCTAATGCAAAGGCCCATCCCTCTTTTAGTTGCAACCGTTTCGTTTGTAGAGCCAAGCTCCAATCAATATCATTATTTTCACAGAGGATCGAAGTGCCTTCACCGAGTTAATGGGGGATTGAGGTGGTAAACGTTTACCCTCTCACTGTCAGCAGAGCAGTGGTCCATAGTGGGCCCAGATGACAGCACTGGCCCTGCTGTGGACACACTATGTGGAGATGTCCTGTGGGTAGACAGGCTGCATGGACTGTCAACCGCCTGCCATGCCCTAGATGGCCTAACATATCAGCCACTTGAGTTAGAGCAGCAGCATGGGCTTTGACTTCTGCTAGAGCTAACAGAAACAAACCAACCAGCGCTGGCAGCAGCATTACTACCCTGCATGACATTGTTATTGTTGGTAGAGAAATTAATAATACAGTCTGTTTAGCTTGGATTATCTTAGCAAAATAATTAAACTTATTGCAGAGGTTATTAAGAAAAATACTAAAAACATGCCTCATTAACATAAAACAATATTTTGGCCAATGCTGCTCTTCTACAATGCATCAGCTGTTCTGTCAGATTTTTTTGAGAAATGAAGACTAATCTGCAGCTGGCAACAGCCAAGCAAATTCTCTCGTATAGCAGCATATGCTAAATAGCTCTTCAAGCGCACAGATGCATTGCTGTAAAATACTTCTCCTGTCTGCGTATCTGCATCTCCCAGATGGGTCCCAAGCTGTGCCAAACTGCATCTCATCAATGGCTATGAACTATGGCATCACATGACCGCAGGAGATATGTGGAGTCCCATTCTGTCTTCCCTTGGCACAACATGGTCAAGTGATGCATCATCAGGAAGCCTACACTTTGTCAAAATGGAGCAAACTAACAGGGAGAAGAGAGTGTCTTTTCTGGTCAGGAGGTTTCAAAGTTATATTGAACAAATGGGAGAAAAGAACTCGACTTTTGTCCGATTTTTCTACTCCACTTGGAAAACAGACTAATCAGCAGAGTTAGAGTTGATTTGGGTTTTCATGAGGGTGTGACAGAGCAATGAGAGATTTCATGGGACGCTGCCCCATGATTCATTGAGTTATTGGTTTCCGCCCTGTTTTAATCGCTGAAGGGCCCAAGCCAAAAAATCTCGAAGGATTCCGGAGAGCTCTTTTCTCCACCATTCAGCAGAATGGAATTTGGTCTGCAAGTGCCTCACGTCATTCGAGGCGTCCTTCACAGTTTCTGGGGCCCTAATTCAAACCACATGGAGGCCAGCGTCCGGTTACGGACCTCTGCAAGAAAAAAAAAAAAAAAAAAAAAAAAAAAAAAAAACGAAACATTCCCAATGGCTGCTTACGGGTGGGAAATGGGG
>JAPTGW010000008.1:26403679-26418321 GCA_029814545.1 Apogonichthyoides opercularis
AAGAAAGAAAGAAAAGAAAAGATGTACATATAAGAAATGCTTGCTATAACAAACAGCATTAGAAAAATAAATAAAATGTATTCTTAACCAGTACAGTGTAATATGCTTAAGAATTATTCACCAAAGATTTACCTAAATTGCAATCAGGTTTGAATCGAACGCCAGTCTCTTTTTGACTTCCACTGTTCCCTGGTGTTGTAGCGCCATCTGCTGCTACATGCAGCACAATACAAAAAGAATATTTCATGGAACTACAAGGTATTATCAAACACAAAATTATTTCTTTGCAACTGCTATAATACCAGGAACTTATAACGTGTAGGGTTTTAAATATGCAATTTCAGTATAGTACAATAAGCTATTTTATCAAAATCAAACACTTAATTAAATTAAAAATGGTTCAACTTTGTTACGTTGACATTTACTTCTGGATTAGACATAAAACAACAGCAGTACTGTATTTGCTAAATGTATAAAAGATAACAAAACAAATTCTAAAGCAAAGCATCAGTGCTAATCCTACATGACACAGTGAGGTGACTAGAGTCTAAACACAGAGCTGGAGCAGAATGGAGAAGGACAGAGAAACACACTTACGTGATCTGACATATCCATTATACTTATATTTGGCTGAGGAGAATGCAAAGACAAGTGGCAGGTCACACAGAGGGAGAAAGGATGCAATGAAACAGACACATTAGGAAACAGAGACATCAAAACAAGAACAGAGGATGGAAAATAAATACGTATGATGATGAAGTACTGATGAAGAGAGATATAAAGGCACAAATGTGGGACCAGACAATGAAAATAATGGAGAAGCCTTGTGGTGATGGGAATATGGCATCATGGCACAAAAAGGCAAATGCAATTAACTGTCCATTCAGCGAGTGAGACAGGGAGAGCGTTTAGGACAGCGTGGAAAAACTAAAGTGAGACATAATGATAGTCTAATGGGCCATTTCATACCAGCAGAAAGAGTATATTCTTAGGTTGTTTTGTTTCATTCATTCATTCAACAATATTTTCCTGATTAAAATGTAATTTTTTTGGGCTTTTTATGGTTTCATTTTAATGCAATGAATGCCATGAGGTGTGCAGATAGAACAATTAAAGTCATCATGTCAAAACAACGACACAAGCTCCACACGGCATATAGACGTCCACACCACAGGCAGCAGACCGTCGCTACTAAAAACAGCCTTGCGAACAGAGCACAGATGCAAAGACTCTTGATCTTTACATGCAGCCTAAAACTCTCACTTACATTAAGACAAATGGGAATTTTGCCAAGGCCTCCACCTCTGGCAGGACTGTTAATTAGGAATTAATTGAGAACTACAGAACATGACCTTGACTGAGGGGTAATGGAGCCTGGTACTAACAGTACTGGTACAGTAGGTACTAAAACTCAGCTTTGAGCTGCTGACACTATCCACTCTTTTCCAGAGTCTCTTCCAGCAGTAAAGGTCACACTGAGGGCCCAGGGCTGGCCTATGACACAGATCCTCAAACAGGGACCCACAGTGGCCCTGGCATCTGTCTCTAGCAATCTGCCTGCACCGCAGAGGCGGCAGACTAACTGGCTAGCATCTGGGGCGTAGCGAGGCAGCGTAGGACAGAGGGTAGGGAGGGGGAACCAAGCCTGCCTGGTGGACAGGAGCTGTCAGGGCAAGTTTGGTGATGGACCAGCAGGGCTGGGAAAATGAAAATGCAAACATAATTTCCGTGTCAAGATAGATAAGGTCCCCAGCAATGAGATGCAGATGTACACACATGCAAAGACACAGAAATACAAGTGCATGTTGTTACACACACACGAGATGTGCACATGCACCCACACACGCATGTACAGAAGGTCGTGTACTAGCTTTAGCCAAAAACCAAAAGCATCTCTTGAGCCCTGGGTCATCAACCCTTGTCCACAGCCCTGTTTGATCGAGGCTCCAGCATGTCTATTACATAAACCCAGCCATGTAGCGATTATAAGTGAATGAAGCCCATCGAGGTGATGTTCTGGTCACAAAAAAGACCATATGTGAACCCAAAAGCATTTGAATTTGGAAAGGAACAAATCTACCATGGAACATTTTACCAGGCCTTTTATATGTAATTTATTCCAAAATACCTGGAAACGCTACCAATAAATCATATTTTTCACTAATAATTAAAAGTCAGAATAAAGTGCAAGAATAGGAACGTGAGATTATTCTATATTTGAAAAACTGCATTATTTCAGTTTGTTAATGCTCCAGCGATAACTATATGTGTATGACTGTTCAATAGTTAAATACAAATACATGGCACTAATTTAAAATATTGCTACCTACAGGCTATTCTGCATATTTTTTACACAATTATAAAAAAAGTTTGCATTTGTTTTCATTTCTTGTGAATGGCAAAAAAAAATTGTATGACAGAATTGCAGTTACCACAGTTAGCTGAAAGTGCCACAGACTTTGACATAGACTCCTTCAAAAAAAAAAAAAAAAAAAAGGCTCTACATGAAAATATGGTATTATCAGTTCATAAATGTTCCTCCTTCAAGAAGTGTTCATGTTGCACACTGTGCATTTGTGTGGTCTAAATGTGACTTGCAGCTGGATACAGGGTGAATTAAATGAAAGAGAGCTATCCAAGAAATCAATTATCCAAGTGCTCGGCTTAAAAAAAAAATCTGGTTCAGATGTACAGGAGGATGAAGTCATCATGGATATAGATGTCTTATCCTCTCAGTCTGGTGGAAAAAAGGAAGGGAAATGGGGAACGGAAATCCAGCAATCCCTGACTGTACAAAGCCCAGTGCACTCCTCCACTAAACTCACTTTGTTCAGACAAAGTCAGAGTTAAAAAGGGAGAGAAATCTAAGACAGAGGAGGCTTTCCTGAAATCCAACAGGGGGTTGAGGGAGAAGTGAGATCAGTAACCATGTAATGGCCAGTAATTGGTACCGAGGGATATCAGCGCAGGCCGAACTACAAGAGGCCAAGCCAAACTCATCATGGCATGTTTGACACTAATCTGGGCTGAGTCGGCAGACGGTGGGAGAATGTTGAGAAGGAAATCAGATCTGTATGTCTGAACCCAAGGCTTTGATAGCTAGGCCTACTGCTGCCATGTCTAATTGACAGACAATTTAGTATTTCCCATCCACTCAAAAGGAAACCTGAAAGGAGGGGTATCTTCCAGGAGTCGCTGTCCTCTTACCTTTTCTTTATCAAGCCAACATCACTTTTTGTACCTCTTATTTTGCATTTGTTTGCTTCTCTACTCTCTTTGCCTTATTGTATCTTACTTCTCTAAATCCCTAGTCATCTTTAATGCAGCAGAAATCCTTTATCTCTTGGTTCAGATATAAAACAACGGTGATTCGTATATTTTTTTGCGTGCATATAGTATACGGCTGCAGACTTTTCTGTCTCTTACTAAGACTACAAGAGTGACTATTTCAGACAGATGGTATTTCTGCTGTTAAGGCCGTTCAAACCTACATAGATGCATCCTGTTTTCTGCCTAAAATCATGTAGATCAATGTCACCAATCACAATATTTTGCACTGGTCCTAATTTATAAGGCTAATACTGACACATCTTAATAACACATTTTCAGATTTGACTTTTTTTTCATCTTCACTCTTTCATCAAAACTGAAAAATTACACAGTAAGTTTAAGGTAAAATCAAATGCAAAACAAAGACAAAGCTGTTTCAACAGAAAAGCGTAGAAACTGAAAACAGTGGGAACTTGAGGTTCCCCAAAATGTACAGGGTCTTTAACTTTAAGATTACATAAACTGAACATACATTATCATTATTACAGTATAAAATCTGCAGAACAAATCTCAAGAAAAAAGAAGCATGTGTCATTTTGTGTGTACACATATCTTACCTTAAAACAGTTATAACACATCAAACACCAACGTTTCAATATTGATATTATCACACCACTGCTTGACTGATGCAGCATGCGGTAGCCACATGTCTAACACCTACTGTACACTACAGCAGCACCACAGAGCGACACCACCACTAACCAATCACACAAATGAAAATCAAAAAATAAAACTAATGGCGTCCAATTAAAATGATGCTAAGAAAAAAAAAATTAAAAAATTAATACAACAGAGATTAGAGAGCCAGAGGGCAAAAAAGTTAGATAAATAAACGTGGATAGAAAAATTCCAAAGCAATAAATAAACCAATGATTAAAAGTCCTTTGCAAATAAAACAAAGACGATCACGTTTAAGCCACAGCTACACAAACTATGGAGTCACGATCAACAAAACACATCACGTAGACGACATTACGGATACACACTGAACGTTACGGTACCTCTGCACGGTACAGTATACACACGGAGCACACACCACAGACATGTAACAGCATGTGTTGGGCGGTGTAACTTACAGGCACGTAAAGTGGTTGCGCAATCATGAACAGAGACAGAGGAAAGTGGGTAGGCCCTCTGAAGGGTGTCCATGTTACTATGTACACTGCCTGACATGCAAGAGCAGTCTTGTTCTGAACGGCCGCAATCAAAACAACATGCCAGTTTCATTCGTTTGTAGACGGACATCTTGGCTACAGTCATGTTTTGGGATGAGAGGAGAGGAAAAGCAGCAGGTTAATGGCAAAAGGAGAAATATTCAATCCAGGGGAAGTCGGAAGGTACCTTCATCATAAAGTGCAAGCCTTAGACACCTGCTCCCACAGACTTGAGCCCGACTTAACATGCATGAAGATGCAAGAGTTTAGTCAAAACTCCACTTACATTTAACAAACTAAATCATCAGATTACATTTTTTAAAAAATTGATTTTAAGTTGGAAATGGCATTACTGAAATCTGCATGAATTTTCACTTAATCATTATGTGATGCTTGTTTGTACTGACACAGTTCTGAGAGGTCAAGCTGTGTGCTAAGGCTGTAACAGGTCAAAAGGCAAAACTATAACAGTGGGAGAAAAGGAAGGGGGAGAAGGAAAGGGAGAGGGGAGGGAGGCATTCAGGAAAAGGAGCCATGAGCAATGTCTTTAGCAGCAAACAACCTCATACAATGTTTCACAATGTTTCATACATTTGTACATCCTCTATCCATTTGGCTAAAGGAGTGGATCACGTACCTGTATCCCATCATGCAGCTGTAGCAACTCTGTCCAATGCATTACACTACTACTACTACTGCTAGACTGGCCATTTCATGCTATTTGTCAAATTGCAATTTCACTGCTCTGCTCCCAATGTAGGCTTCATTCATGTATGTGTGTAAAAATAGCTACATAAACTGTCTACACACACAGGAGTGTTTAAATGGAATGTGTGTACATATCAGATGTCTCAGTTTTTGTGCATTTCTGTAGTAGTTTTATGCCATAACATATAAAAACTGACTCCAACTTGTCATATTTAAGGAGAAAAATGCAGTTCTGAATTTATTGTTTTGTTTGTTTGTTTTTTAATTATCATCCAAATTCAATGTGAGAGAATTCGAATCAGATTTGATGTTAAAGTACAGTTGCAAAACAAAACAACTGTGTCTACTCGTCAGCCTGCAGCCAAAATACTGTAACCCTTCTGTTTACATCTGTGTGTGTCTGTAGTGTCTGCGTGTGGGATTGTGTGTGAGTGTGTGAAGCCCTGAAGCCTAAAGGAAGCAGGAGTGAAAGTCCCCAGAGTAGCATCTCTAGATTGCTGTGACTCTGGAAAGAAACAGTCCCTTGTCCCCATTCTCTCATTGCCAAGGTGCAAACACACAGCAGACTAATACTGTCTAGCACCTTTACAGACACACGTTCAGCATCTTTAACTCGAAGCCGTGGAATGGAGTAATTTCATTCATTTCATTTCATCAGTTTCTGGCAAACGAAAGAATGGGAAACGTAAGTTTATAAATGCATAAGGGACTGTTGTATCCTAGCATGCACATGTGCTATATGAGCATGAAATACACATGCATAAAACAGATTTTTTTTGTCTTAGCAACAAGGGGAGATAACAAAGATAACTGTTCACAGTAATGAAACAGTTCAAGAGCATGGCAGTGAGCAGCAAAAAGTACCAGTTCATGCTGAAATGTTGTGACTTCAGAGTATTTGCTCGGACATGTATTTACAATGTCAGGTTTTGACACATGATTTGGAAGCAATGGAGAACACAAGACAAACGCACACACACACACACACACACACACACATATAGTAACAATGTCTTTGACTTCTGACTTCACAAATACCCAGATTCTAGCCTAGGTATCCATTTCAGGGCATTCCTAAATGACGATTCAACATGACGGCTGCCCTGATGACTTTCTGCATATGTTTGGTCAGTCGTCATCATTTCTAACCCACCGACGCACAACGTAATAAAACAGAAGCTATCAGGGCGCTATGTTGAATAAAAAAGGATGTCCCAAAGAAAGCACCATTCTAACATATCTCCTAATTTTGTCTTTATTCAGCAAGAGTGCAAGGAAATGTGACAGTGAGCTCAAAAGGTGAACTTTTGGGCCGAACAACATTACCATTTTAAGGGAAACATGAAACACAGAGGACCATAAAAGAACAAAACAAACTCTGGATGATTCATTTATCAAACTGCACTGACAGTTTTTTTCAGATAAACTGTATCATCCACAAATTTTGTCCTTGCATTTTTGCTGAACAGGTTTGAGATGATTTGAGTTTCCTCTACAGACATCACCATTAAATCCTAGATTATTTGGATAGGACTCTGGCACGACATCGCCATCTAGTGGCGATCTAATGCTATGACAATTAACCCTGTCTATTACTAGTGGACTTCTGGACTCACCCAGCATAACTTTAAAAAAAAAAAAAAAAAAGAAAAAAAAAGGGCCTAACAACTGTCCAGATTTGAAATGCACAAGATTGGTGGAGTGACATTTCAACTCTGAAAGGCACTGATGATCTCTGAAACCTCAACCAGAGCTGGGCGAAGACCCAGGGTTTAGAATGGGGCTGAGATCACAGAGAAACGGGGAAAAGGGAGACCAGATTGTTTTGATTTTGTTTTGGCAACCTATCTCGTAAGAAAATGGCCAAGAAGGACATTTTCTACTCTCTGAAAGAACAGCCACACACAAAACTTCCTTTGACATGAAGCAGATCAATTTGGTTCTCGTTAATTTTCTTCCCCTTGTGTAAGCTCTTCTAAATATACGATTACTGTACGACAACTTAGATTTTCATTACGTTACTTTTATACTTCCTCAGAGCATGACACTATAAAGAGTTTAGACACAGCTAATGACATAAGACTTGCTGCAGATTGGCTTTCAAATGCCAAATATGAGCTTGGTTTGATGATCAAAAAGTGAGGAAAAACTGGCCACATCTCATTAAGTTGGACTCTGTTTTGAAGTCACGTCTAACTAGTCAACGCATCAGCTGAGTTGGGCCAGGGATCGGAAAAGGCCTGATGCTGGTGTGAGTTTGATTCCTGTTGTTTTGGTTTTGGTCTGGTCGAGCACAGTGTAGAAATGAGAGGCGAGGAGAGGGATGCAGAAGCTACACTGGTACATGCAACATATATACAGTATATTATTGGCTGAAGAGGATAAAAAAACACTTGCACTCCACTCTGGGTAGTAGGACACCCATTTTCTTTTTTACTCACAATAAATCACTACCAGTGAGTAGTTAAAATAAAGTGGTGTGTTCCAATGGCAGCAGGGAAGGAAATACATCAAAAGTGTGTCACTGGTCATAAAGAAACATGGGAAAAAACAACAGAAGAGAACAAAACAGAACAGAACAGAACATACTGTAGGACAGACTTCCATTGCAATAATGGAACTGTCATCATACCAAATTCAACTGTCTTGTTGGTAACAACTGTAATACAACAAAACATAATGCCATGTCCATCAGACATAGATATAGTAAAGAAAACAGAAATCAGTAGTTTACCTAAATGAAACTATAGTGTGACCATGTGAGGATTCTGCTAAGAAAATATGTTTTACTTAACATTAAACATCCCAATTATAGTGGGTGTGTTATTTAACTTTAAAACATCTGTCCGGTTTTAAATGAATGAATTTAAAGTCTCGTTACATTTATTTCAGCGCTTTTCATTATTTGTGTAGAGAAAATTCTGAGAGATGATGGCGAAATCACATTTATAAGATGACACAGCTTAGATTTTATAACAGGGAGAAACAAACCAGACGGGTGGTGACCATACCATAATGGATGGAATGGAAGTTCAAATGGGACCAATAACAAACATTTTCCTACAGGTATAATGGTGTGACTTCATTACCTTTAAAGACACAGCACCACAGGATAGAAGAACAATGATACAAGGAGGGGTGTCATAATTCTATACACACAAGAGAACCATAAAGTAGCATGACACACACAGAGCCAGACGGAGGTTTGGGAGTGAAAGGAAAGGAGGGAAGAGGTGGATGAGGCAAAGGACGGCGGAGCTACTCACGTCGCTTGCAGCCACACTTCTTGATCCTTTTGGGGTCTGTGATGTCATCGTGACAAGCTTTGCAGTAGAAAAATGCTCTAAAAGAGGAAAAAGCTCTTATTTTATTTACCCTCTTTGGAGCGTTTACTGACCACCAACCGTTTTACCGATATTACCTCTTGACTTCTTTGGCGTCACTGGCAATAAAGAATCCAAGTGTTCCCTCCTGCATCTTGACATGGTTGCCCGGGTTGATAAGGATGCTGGGTAATCAGAGAAATAGACACATCATGCTCATTACCATTTAGACAACATCTAGTGGATTCACACAACATGCTAATCAAGAGGAATGGTACACACACATGTAGAAGGTTTAATCAGATCTGGACTGTATTTATCTGGACATTTTTGTTTTGTTTGTACATTTTTTTTTACAGCACATGGTTTGGCATTAGGTTGGGAAGATTTGCATCGTTGTTCACTTTGATTTGGGGGTAATTAGCTGATGTTACTCACACAGATGGACAGAATGTACAACAGTATGGAAGCACATTGAATTTTAATTCTTTGCTTTACAGAATAGTCCTGGGGTGAGACGGGGACAGAAAGGTACAAGAAAAAAGGGGACGAGGAGGGTAGAAAGAATTAAAATTATGGCCATGGAGCTGTTTTAGTCTCAGCACTCAAATACAGTCATCTACAGTAGTGGAGACACATGTTATGATGTCCACTAAGACATGTCTGTAGTACTACAGAGAATGTACAGTAAGTGTAGTTACCTGGGTTAGTATTTAACAGTGGGATGCAAGGGAATGAACAGCTCTTTCTAGTAAACTACTTCTACATAATCTTGTCTATTATCATTCTAGCCAAAAAAGATTCAGTTATCCCCTATTAAAATTAATTATGTCCATCACGGTCAATATTAAAATTCGATCTAAAGTATTTCACTATTTAACTCAAATTAAAATACATTAAGTTACACTCAGCAACCACTAAAATAAATAATCTCTAAATCAACCAGATAAACTAGTCAAACTTGTTTTTTCTTATTATTACTGGCTGTATCATTCCCCATTAATTAGACTGAGACAATTATTAGACACCCTGCACACATACTGTACACTCACTCACACACACACCCACACACACACCCTGGTCATTAATGGTTACCTGTGGGCAACAATCATCAATGATGTGAGTGTGAACTTAAAAAAAATCAAAACACTTAACCCACAAACCTTTAAGGGTCACACTCCTCCAGAAAACAAGCCCAGAGGAAAGAGGATGACGACTGACTTTTGTGTCCAGTAGTTTCTATGCATTTATAATGACTATAGGTAAGAAAACCACAGCTTAGCAGTGCTAGCATTGCTGTTCTTACCTACTTGAATGTAAACTGCTTCACTCTGATTCACTATAACCATTACTGTGCAACTGTGTGCTGGATTGTAGTATTGGCTTTAGTAAAATATGATTTGGAGCTGAATTGGAACTGGTACATCTCATGAGGCATCTATCATACTGTACTACATCTTTCTTCTGGGCTCTGGAAAAGGTTACATCGGAGTAAATAGACAAAAATATTAAGGGAGCAATTGAATCCATATGCATTTCGGGATGTGATCAAATTGCACCAGTCATGCAGATCTGATTTTTGTTCCCACACTGCAAGAAGTAAAACAGCATATAACATTCACTCAGATTGAATGGCCCCCAGAGTAGAAACAGGCATTACGCCTGGCATGCTCTCTAGTGAAAATAAATGAAAGAAACAAATCAACTCAAGACAGTTCCACAAACATTGCTGCCCAAATCTGAGATTTTACAGTTCTACTGTATCTATACAAGACATTTTTCGTCAGTCGGGTGCTAACTGGTGAATAGAAGCATAAAAAGCATCAAAACCTCATATTGTGAGCAACAAGGCAAGCATCAAACACCTTAGGTGAAAGTGTTGTAGCATGCAGTTACCAAAGAGCATGAAGAAGACAATCGAACAGAAAGGCATAGCCACTGCAGTACAGGTATAGGGACAGGTACGTAGATGCAGACGGTTGCAGTAACTTCTGTGCAGTTGGATTGTTTCTCAAACACCAAACTGACAGGAAGTGACCTCACTTAAGGACATCTACTCGAGAGACGCACGAGCATGACTGAACATGGGGGCTGAGATGAACAGAAATGCACACACGCGCATTCACACACGCCTTTCGAAGACAAATCGTACACACAGACATACACACATACATGCACAGATGGATATACATGTAGAATTGTGAATATGAGAGGGTGGTGGAATGCAAAAATGAACAGTGGGCACTTGTGTACATTGTAGCCTATGGTTATCAAATTTCAGTTTGGATAAACGTAATGCTATCCAAATTCAACAATTCCATGCCTTTCCTAATGTGTGAAATGATAAAAAGGAAACAAACACTGGTGAAGTGCTGCTTGTGTAATAAAACCATAAAAAAGACATGCTATTATATCGTCCACTGCCTGCAGCAATGGCAGATAATCAGTCAGTTCTTTCAAGGGTAAATCAAAATGTAGAACAACATATTATCAGTGTTTATCGACACCACATCTGAGGTCTGAGATATGTGTCACACAAACTCAGCACTACGTTTATGTAAAAGAACCATGAATACTGTTCTGTCAATTGTTAAAAAAAAAACACCAAAAGTGGAAGAATTATCCCAAAAAAGCTAACAAACAGGAGGGAAACAACTGAGCGACACTGAAAAAGAACTGAAAGTGAGAGAAATAAACTAAGCAAAGGACTGGTAAAGGACAAAACTGAAAAGATCAAAAAAGAGGTAGATATGGAGAGGGTGAGCGTTTGGCCTTGGTACACCGACAACAGCAAAGACAAAGAAACAGCACTTCTACAAACACATCCAATTTATCTATCCTCTCTCTGCCTGCAAAGAAGTTAGTGCATTAAGCACAAGGGACACCATAAAAAAGGAGTTCGAAAAAGAGGCCTGTGAGATAGTTTTTGGAAAAATATCCTTGGGGAAACTCCCAAAGTCAGAAGCTTTAAAGTGGTGGAGATTGGGTGGAACTTTGGAAGTAAGATAAGGTAGAGGGCATACCGCTTTCGGCTTCTGCAAACAACAAGAAAAAATCTTAAATCAAACAGTTATCATGAACATAAAAGGAAAGGAGAATATAACCAACTGTTGCTAATGTTCTATGCCTGCTCTGTAATTATACAGCAGAATGTGGTGTCACTGCAGAAATACAATTTAGTTATTCAGTACTGTGTCTGTGCGATATTGAGGTCTTAAAAAGCTATATATCTAATGCCAAAAGTAGATAATAAAAAGTTTACTTTTAAAAAGGCAGCTATCTGTGACAAGTGCATTAGTTAAACCAATGACACGGGAAACCGTAATCTTCAAGAAAAGAGCTGCAAGTGTAAGTATCCTTAGGTTTATCATTTCATATACAAACATCAAAATTACTATATGGAAGAAGAAAGGCTAACATCAAAATTCAGATTAATGAGTCATATTTTGGCCAAAATAAGCATCTGTAAGAGCATTGTTTACTACGGGAACTTGTCAGTGCACATAAACATTTGACACAGGTGAATGGGGACAAGGTGGGTGGGATTTGGCAATTGAGATTACTGAAAAAAAGTACTTCATGTTGTTATTGGTGATAAGACTGACATTGACGTAGAGTTAGTGGTTATACAGACTCAACAGGGACACAGTTGCATCACAGTTGAAAAGAGTTAAAAACACATGACATGAAATTCAAATGTGCAGCAAATTGGTCCAAAAAGTCTGAAAATGTCTCTGAAATTGACAGCACAGTCTGACTGAAGCAGGGCTTTAATTCTCTCCTAAACTACATCTGACTGTGTTCCTGCAGTGTTTGGTCATCTGCTTTGTGTCTGTGAATTTACCTCCACCAAGGAGTTTATATTCTCGGATGTACTGATTTGTTTGTCAGAGGGAAGAACATCTCCAAAACTTGTTGACAACACAATTTCATGGAAACTTAGACAATGCACCAAATAATGAGTAATTACTTTTGGATCCAGGAATTTTTTTCTCAAAGGATTTCTTGGCTCTGCACTTTGGCCATTTGTACAAGCGACTGCAGTCTTTACAATACATATGTGTGTATTTAGACACAGCTATGGATCCAAAAGCAGTCCAAAACTCTTTCTTTTACTAATATCTTTGATTAAAAATAAAATATGTGTTTGACTGCCTTGGCAGAAGTGTGCATTTTGAATTACTTCTATGTTTTAAGTGTTAACTCCTATTGGTTTGCTATCAGTCAAATGTCTTCATTAACTCGTGTCATAAAATGTCAATATATTAACTGTGAAAAAAGCTGCAAAGAGGATTTGGGGCAAAAAAAATGAACTACTCTTTTTTTTTTTTTTTAACCAAAAACATCAATTTGAAACATTTCAAGGATTCAAGGATTGATTCAATATACAAACCTGCTTTCTCTCTGTTCAGACTTGTATTCGATGGCAATAAGCAACAGCTTCAGCTTCACGTAACAGAGCCTGTAAAACATATACAGCCGTTAGAGAAAAGTATGTATTATAGGTGACACCTTCACAATTCACACTCTTTTCATTTCTCAAGAGCTGAGAGCTGAGAACCTACCATTGTTGTGGGGCTTGTTGAGTGGGGAGAGAGTGATACTTACTCACAGACAGTGGGGAAGGAGAGGCCCACAAAGGCACTGGACAAATACTCCGTGTACATCTCATTAGCCACTCCTTCCAGGTAATACTTCTGCCATGTGTCCTCCTCGATCTGACAGAAAACAAACGCGGAAATGTCACATACGAAAATAAAAAAAAGCAACACTGGTTTTATTCCAGCAGCAGCACAATGTGGTCTGCAGATGTTCCACCGCACAACATCAGCCTGGTCATTATAAGCCCATCCATCATCTTTATGACATGAGAACAGTTCTTTGATGGAAGCAAGCACCTCTTCAATTTTAAGCCGCAAAACACTGAACAGATTCCATATGAAATGTCACAATAAAATATGATGTGCCAGCATGACTGAAAACACTGCGTTTGGAAGTCTTTCTCTGGACAAAGATGTCATAATTTCTCAGTGAATGTACCGCCTTTGATAGATCTACTCCATCTGTACGCAGTGAACCTACTGTATCCACCTACTGTATCCACTTATTAAATATAAACCTCGCATACACTGAATAAATCATCTCATTAACAAAATTAAATGTGGGAATTCATTAATCAGAGCTCCTTCAGTGTGTTCAAATAGAGTGGGTGAGGCAGAGTTTATGTTGCCCTCAGTATTACCTCAATGAAGGAGCGCATGGAGAAGAGGTTGGCGAGCATAGTGGACAGGCCCTGGGCCAGACAGCTCTGGGCAATGAATCCAGCTTTCAGCTCTGCCAGGCAGATAGCATCGTCGCCCTCCTTCCAGTTCCAGCTTGGAATGTTCAGCAGATGGGCCTTCATGACACGACACAGACGTAAAGGGTCACAAGACACAGAATACTGCACACACTCCCATTCAGTGAATTATTATGAGGCGTATTTGTGCCTGTGATCCACTGTGTAGAAGACAATTTTTAATATGGGAGTCATATTAGCAGAAACAGCCCCTACGTATGAGTTCATACAAGAAATAATGAACAAAATGATGACTGAAGCTACGTGGTGCATGTCGTTTCACTGTTTTAGCTCAAACACTTTAATGGATTAGATCAGGGGTCACCAACCCTGGTCCTGGAGATGTACTATCCTGCATGTTTTAGATGTTTCCCTCTTCCAGCACACCTGATGGTTGTTATCAGGCTTCTGCAGCGCTTGATGATAGGCTTATCATTTGAATCATGTGTGTTGGAAGACGGGTACATCTAAGACATGCAGGATAGTAAATCTCCAGGGCCAGGGTTGGTGATCCCTGATGTAGATGTTCATTAAAGCTCAGAGTAAAGCTGAGGGTTATATTATAAACATAGAAAACACAAGAAAAAGTAGCTTTTTCAGCAAAGATATCATTAACTGAACATAAACCCAGTGTCCACATCCACTGTCATTGATCCATCTCCATTGGTTTTACTAGTGAATAAGTGTTGTAGAAGATGACGGTTTTTCCACATTCACTACGGAGCCTCTGAACGTCCACATGGGTCATATCTGATGACCATGAAAAGATGACAAACTGTATTTTACACC
>JAPTGW010000008.1:26771385-26785760 GCA_029814545.1 Apogonichthyoides opercularis
ATTGGGGGTTTTTGGGGATATACCTCTAGCAGTCGGGGGTGACTGCGTAGGCCTAGTTTTTTTTTTTTTGCTTTTATATTAACCTGATGCATTTTTTATGACTCTTCTCCTTGTCTTCAAAGCCTTGCACTTAAAGCTTTCAAAAACATATAAATATTTCCCTGCTGAAAAGGAACCACTGCATGCAGTTTTCATTAAGCGCTTCTGTGTGAGTTGTCTCTAAATTGAGAAAGAAAAGAAATGTCCCTTTCTGGTGTGGCGTACTTTGAAATCTGCTTATTTTTATTAAATGAAAGTCGTGGCTTCTGTCTAATGGAGTCCCACAGTTTCTTTGTATGTCAGTAGAATTACTGACAAACAGGGTCAGATTAAAGTGGTAGGATTTTGATGTGAAGTAATGAGTTTCATAGTATTTTTAAGATGAAAACTATTCCAGGATGGTCTTTTTTTTTTTTTTCTTTATCTGCCTCACTTTTGCTAACATGTTTGTATAAGGGCACCTCCTGGATGTGTAGGGCTGTATGATATGGGGGGCAGGATATCTGATCTACCCAGCAGGCAGACCTGTGGTCATTTCTGTGGGAGTAATGGAATTTTGTGGTCTGTCCCAGTAGTGATGGAATTTCAAAAGCAGTCAGGCATGGTTCATATAACTCACATAAATAGACCACCTCAGCCATGATTTAGAAAGTGGTTAGCGGAGGAATGTCAACTCCAGTTCTGTGTGTGTGTGTGTGTTTTCTCTGGCAGGACGATCTGTCAACCCAGGTGTGCTCGTGTGTTGTGGTCTCACCTGTTTCATCCACTAATCAGACGGTGTGTTTGTTTCAGGTGACCTGTCCCCGGTGCAGATGTCTCCAGTCCCTCAGTCCCAGTTTATCCCCTTGGCTGAGGTGTTGTGCTCCGTCATCTCGGATATGAATTCCTCCCAAATCACTGTGAACCAGGATGCACTCATCAACTACATGAGCAAAGCCCATCCAGGTATCATGTTAAACATTACTTCATCTTACTTGTAAAAGCTGCTCCAATCAGTATTATGTAAACAATGGAAATATGTGTAATGTGAAAGGGCCTCGCTGTAACAGATGCACAGAATCAAGTGACTCTACTCGAAGGAGAATTTGTGCATCTTTTAGCTCAGTCTTTTGTTTTTACAGCTTTACCATGTGTAATTACTCTTCCTGCTCTCATTAACCTTAATTCCAGCTTCAGTAGGCAGCTGTTTAGAGCTCAGAAAAAGACTCTTTGCTGTACTTGCAAAGCCATTAATAGCAATAACAACTTAACTTGTTGACACAGTGGTATATTTATCTGAAGCGCTACATCAGTCCACATCAGAGGTAAAACAATGGAGCTTAAATGCACTCGAAAAATAGTTAATAGATAAATACACAAAGATATGCGTATTTTAATTGCGTACATAGTTTTGATATAAACTAAGAAACTTAATGTGATACATATTTGTAATTCAAACATAAAGTGTTCTTACGAATTTGACATGTTTGTGGATGTTTATATGAACCTTGTGTATTTAAAATATGCTGTGTTTGACCAAAATGCATGACATTATGTTAAAACTACACTTTTATACAAAAGTACTGGGACACATTGACTTCAGGTGTTTCATTGCTAAGAGAAACTACGATGACAAATGTTATAATTCAATAAATGTACCAATAAACACTTTCATTTGGTCTTTAGACTTTTGTTTCTATGCTTATCTGTGATTACAAAATGCTTATTTTACTTAATTTCACTCAGTGCGGACAATCTTTTAAATTATTATAATTATTTTAAGTATTATACCTCTAGATTTCTCATGTTCTGACCATAAATAATCATTTTAAAACCACAATTGCCTTTTCTCTTCAATTGTCACTCAGAAAAATTAGCCTTTAAATTTCAAAGAAATATTGATTTGATATTTATTGTGATAATTATTGACAGCAACAGACATTTTCATCATGATAATATTTCATATCAGTGGTAATGGGAAGTCTTGCAAGCTTACAAGTATGTTGTAATATTTTTGTTGATGTAGTGTATGGAATCTAAATGGATATAAATGCATACACATTGAAATATATAAATCTTCCATTTCTATAGTGGTTTTTTTTTTTTTTAGTCGATTCATGGTACATATGTCAACTGCAAATAAGGTCACATCACATTTCTAATTCAATGTTGTAATGCATTTCTGTGCTGCCCCAAAATGCCCTAAAAATCAAATAATAAAAAATGTAAGAAATTGATGTTTTACACTCAAAATTTCCCTTTTTCTTCCATTTGGTTTTTAACTTTTCTCTGTCTATGTCTCAGGCATTACCATCCCCACTCAGGACATCCTCTACAATGCTCTTGGCACTCTGATCAAGGAGCGCAAGATTTACCACACTGGAGAGGGCTACTTCATTGTCACACCGCAGACCTATTTCATCACCAACAACATGGTCCGGGAGAAAAACTGGTGGACTTCGGGCTCAGCAGATGAACCTCCTTCACCTCCGCCCATCACTTATCTTTTGAGCAATGATGCCTGCATGGAGAACACTCAGATACCCCCAGTGGCGCATTGCAAATCCTGCAGCTGTTTTAGCCCCCTGCAAATGGCCACTAATACTGCCTCCACTACAGTAACAACCACCATCCCTCCCTCCACTGTTCCAGACCAGCATTCGGTCTCGGTATCTATAAGTGAATGCACAGGCAAAAGCTTAAAGTGGCCACGGCCATTAGATAACAAACCTACAGTTCAGCATCAGTCCACCTCCACAGCAGCAGATTGTCAGGCCAGTGAGATCAGCAAAAATACAGCCACTACTAATGCCACAAGCCGAAAAGAAAAAGATAACAAATCAGGGAGAAAATTTGGTCTCAGTTTGTTTCGAAGAAATGTGGGGAAAAAAGAAAAGCCAAAGAAAGAATATGCATCATTCTCGGGCCAGTTCCCCCCAGAGGAGTGGCCGGTAAGGGATGAGGATGACCTGAACAATTTACCCCGTGACCTGGAGCATGCAATCATTAAACGTATCAACCCCGAACTGACTGTGGACAACCTGAACCGCCATACTGTCCTAATGAAAAAGCTGGAGGAGAGACGGGATAGGGGGATGGACCGGGTTCTAGAAAAACCCCTGGAGAAAGATGACAAAGGAGTGGACAAGGGAATGTCAACTGAGATCCTAACATTCACTAAACACAGACATCACCACTCATCCAAAGCAGCAGGAGGGAAAAGATCTGCCCCAAAGCCCTCGCGCAGCAAGAGAAGAACCCACTCCTCCAGAGAAAAGCAGAAAGACAGGGTGAAGAGTAAGGTCCCCATATGTGGGGATGACTTTCCAGAGGGGGAGGATTTGATCCCTACTCGGCTCAGAGTGGAAATCCCTGTCGATGAACCAGATCAACTGGAAGAAGGTGGAACTGTGGAGGGTAAATCTCTTTATAAGAAACGCATTGACAATCCTTTCCAGACTCTGCCAAACAAAGACCCTGCAGAGGCTGTAATTACCACTGGCATCAGCAGAGAGAATAGAAGGCGCGAGGTGAAGGAGGGCAAGGCTTCAGGGCAAGGAAGGAAGGAGCGAGCAAACCATCGCTCCAAATCCTGGGACCCACATCGGGCCAAGACGATCACAGCAGATGGAGACCATGTAGAGAAATCCCCTACATCTGAGGACAGATACAACTGTGAGAGGGACATTAATACCGATAACCTCCAAACGGATGTTAAACTCAACAGGGAGCTGCCGTTAGACTACAGTTCAGCCTACCCTCAGAGCAGTACCCTCAGGATAGAGGATAAGGTTCGACACCAGAGGGACGGAATCAGCAGGGAGATCTGGGAAAGAGACAAAGAAGAGTACAGGGGAGTACTAGACCACAACCAAACTGCAGAGAATGGTCTTATTAATACCCATCCATACTCTGCAGATTCCGACGCCAACTGCTTTGATCCAGTCATAAACCACTTATGTGAGCCACCCATGTCGAATTCCCCTTTACAACGGAAACACTCCCTCAGACTCACTAACCCACAGGGGGATGATGTTTGGAGGGCAGATGAATCGCTCAAGCAGGCTTGTGATGCTCCAGTCAGCTCAGAGAAACAGGACACAAGAACCTTTAATGCAAGGGAGCAAAAAACAGTGGTTCAGGGAGAAAGGCTGGAGCCAACAGAAGACAGCAGTGCCTTAGTAACAGACACTAATGGCTTTATAGAAGATGACTATCTGCTTTATGAGAGAGCTGATGAAAAAGATGAAGATGCCTGCAGTTCCTTGTGTCTCCATGAGGAAGAGGTTATTGAGGCTGCAAAGGTGTACCAATCAGCTGTAGTCCATTACCATGACAACCAGTTGGTTTACCACAACCATGAGTCTGATTTACAATACCAGGGCCAGAGTCACTATTATAGTTCCAACCCTTATTTTCAACGTGTACCTTTAATTCAAGAAGGAAGGGAGAGCACTTACAAAGGCATCAGACCTGCAGAGAACACCAGCAGATCCAGGGAGACAACCTGGAGAGCACTCCAGTTCCGCCAAAGGACAAGATCACCTGGGACCCACAGTGAACCCAACCCTAGACAAGGAGCATTGATCCAGGGAGAAAGAAGGACGGAGGCCAGCCTGAGTTTGAATTGTCCTGAAACCTCTGAGGTTGCAGACAGCAGTATCTTTGATTATTGCCAGACCAGTGAGGTAGAATCTGACACCGAGACCATCCGCAAGTCCACAGATGAGTGTGATAGTGAATCTGCTCGATGGGCTGGTGAGGTGGAAGAAGTGCGGGAGGAGGATTTTGAGACTCTTGGTGAAAGAGGAATACCTCAGCCCCACAGAGCTGGTCTAAACATGGCAAGTGGAGCCAGAGCAGCAGAGGTTGGGGAACCAGTGGAAATGGGAGAGAACCAGAGTATCACAGGAGACAGTGGTATAGACTCTCCGAGGTGAGTGTCTCCCACTATGATTATTTCAGAGCAGAGGTATCATGTAAGAATTATTCAAAGAAATAGCTCATCCATCCTTAATTCACCCAAAGTACCCAGAATGTTTAGTTCCAGAACGTAGCCCCAGGAACTAAGGGCAATGTCATACTTAATGCATTCTAATGTTTTAGTCCATTGACCTCAGACACACCCATAAATATAAAATAAAAAGGAGATGCAACCCACTTGGATAATAACAGGATGTAGGTGAGACATGAAAAGTTCTCTATAGAATTGCATTATGAAACCAAAACCAACTGGATCAAATTTATACAAAGCAACAAAAACATGAACCTTGGTTCTAAACATGGACTTTCAAACATTAAAATACTCTGAAAGTTTACATCAAACTATGAGTTGACAGTTTTTACAACTGATTTTTGCATCTGACTGTACAATAAGACCCGGACTTCATGGTTGTTTAAACCTTTATGGCATTTTAAAAGGGGTAGCTGGAATAAAATGTTGCAAGTAGCCAAAGTTCCTGAACTATTATAAAGTACTACCCTCCAAACGTGGACTTTTTCGGGGTAAAATAAAGTCCCTGGAATTCAGACCCCAATCCCTGTGGTAGGAATGTTTCCAAAGGTTACCAGTTCTTGAGTAAAGGAAAATACGGCTTTAGTGGTAATTCTAAAGAATACAAAATCCAGCTCAATGCCAATTAAAATGTTACTAGCAATCCCACAGCACAAATGCATTTTCCCTTCAGGCCAATAATTAATGCACCTTTGGATCATGCCTTATCTCCCCTGCTGTTTACCATTTCCAGACTCTATCCTTCTACTTTCTGGAGGAGCTTAAAGACAGGCCAAATAAACACTGTACTGGGGTTAGTTAACCTCTGGGTTACAGGTCTGTGGTTGGCCTCACTCCAAATTGTGCTTTTTTTCCCCCTTTAAAGTAAATTGCAATAAAGCTGAACAAACACCTTCTGACCAATTATAGAAATCAGTATTTAGACAGAAGGGAGTCATTTTGATAATTACATGTAATTGCTGTGCAGCACTTAAATTCTCATGTTGTAATGAAAAAGGAAGAAAATACCTCACTTTTAACACTGAACTTGAGGTGTACCCCTGTAGTTGGTGGACAGATGGAGCACATGAACACATCACCACATTTATAGAAGATATTAACCTTAACACCCTCTTTTCCTGTACAGGACTCGCGTCAGTCTGGCCTCCAGCAACACTGTGATTCTGGAGGGTCTCAAGAGAAGAGGATTTTTACAAAACTTGGAAAAACTGCACACTAAGAGCAGCGCCATCAGACCCCAAAGCTCACTGCTGCAGCTCACTCCTGTCATGAATGTATAGCGGGCCTGGAACTCCTGCTGAAGCTTCCTGTTGGTGCTGACAACTGTCTTCAAAAGCCAAACCACAAGCTTGAATAGTGCTATGCAGCTATTGATGATCAGAAACATATCCAATAAAGAGCGAGGGGTTGCACGGTGTTGCTTGCCTCCAAATGTTGACGCCTAAAACCATCAAAGGTTTGTGTACAGATGATGTACAGTATGTATCATTCTGTAAATAAGAACTTTGACAGCGAATATACTTCCTTCTTCCATTTATGGATCTACGTTGTGCATGCATGGCTGACTTAACAGCATTTGTCAAATAAATGTACAGTTTTCTTTTTCTGTATTGGTGAAAAGAACTCATAACAGGCATTACATGTGTCCTACCATTTCCTTTCTCTTCATGTAGTGAAAATAAAATTGTTAGCCAATTTACTTCTGTCTTGAGTTTATTCTGTTAAATACAAAATGGAAATGTATTTTGTTCTGAATTGGGAATTTGAGTATTAACACTAATGTTACTAATATATTAACATAAAAAACTTGAGTGAATAAGTTACTGTAAGAAATAGCCATTAGTTAATACGTTGCAAAGACCCCAAAACATTTTTTTTTAGAGCTAATTAAAACAAATACTAAATGGACGAAATATAAAGCCACCAGAAACAAGCTGATAATACTGCATTTGTATTACTGAGATATTTGAGTTTTACTTCAGGTGGAGAATATAATCTAAATACACGAAATACAAAAAATGACTTCTTGGTGAGTGTCCATTTGTCTCAAGCATTGACCAACATGTACAGTGTACACTTACTACCTTTCAAATATCTAATCCATCTTTTACTATAGAATAAGGTAAAATGTGATCATAAATGCCTAAACCATTAACATTTTTGCTAATCCAAAGTACTATAAACTTAAAGGCCAGAGGTTTACTTTACCACAGCTGTAGAGGAAACAATATGCTTGATCTTTGCCACCTCCATTATTCAACCCAGCTTTTATGAGGATCCCTCCATTAATGCCAAGAATGTGAATTTTTGCCAATGTGTGAATCCTACCAGAGTAAATATCAGCGATATAAACCAGACCTCTCGCTGCACTCTAAGGACTGATAATCTGTTTCTGAAGGTTACAGCAACACAACTCAACCTTGACTGTCTAAAATAATGGAGTGAATATAAACTAAAGCAGCCTGTCTGTGTGGGAAGGTAGTTCCTTGTTAAATTTTTCAGACCATTCCTGTGAAATTACCACAGGTTATTACATTTTTCACTTCGATGCTCCAAATTCTGTTTTCATGACATTATAGTTTAATACTGAAACAGCCTGCAGAAAAGAACCAGGAAAACAAAATAATATTCTCATACCCACTCTGCTTTAGTAACTTTCCATCCACCACACTAGATCAACTATTAAATATAACCAATATTTTTTGATAAAGAGTGACATCTTGTGGTTAACTATATGAGGTGCAAGGACCAGAGGAACATAATGCAGCAGACAAAACACAGTAACATAATCTCATTAATAGAAGCCATCTTATCCACTATTGGGTGGGAAATAAAATAAGCCTTCATAATGGGGCCAGGGAGTTCACTTCATCGGTTACAAAAAATTTGAGCAATACAGGGGATCGCAAACAAACACCACAATAGAGTCAACAACCTTTATTTATCCATATATGTGCCACTCAGAAACTGGGAAAAGGTGTTACAGGATTTGCCCTTAAGAGAAGCCTATATGGATCATTTACAATTTTTCTTTCTATGATGAGGCCATTGACAAAAACAAGGAGGGGGGAAAATAATGACAATATGGTCGTAACAGTGTAAACACATGGTAATATACATGAAAGCAAAAGGTATCAGTGACAGCAAATTAAAATGTAGGGTAAGTTAGTATGAAAAAAAAACAAAACAAAAAAAAACAAAAGACTCCTGAAAACCCTAACTTCTTTTTCTCAAATAACAGCTCAGCATACATTTCTACATAGCATGCAATAAGGCACCTATCTAACACAAGGAAGAAACCTATGCTACAGTCTGAAGCACAACTGTTATCCAAATTAAAAGGAAAGAAAAATATTGCTCACCATAATGTTCACTCCCATAAAAACAGTATATCTCTCATTCCCTTTCATATAACCCAAGCCATGTCTAAAAAAATACATCAGTTTGTAAAAGATATTTTACACAGAACAGTAAATAGAGCGCAATCCATTGGAATTCGGAAAAGTCCTGTAAAAGTCAGCTTCTCTCTGATCTTTTTTTTTTTTTCCTTTTTAGTATACACACTCTGTTTAGACCAAATTGTGAGAGTTTGCAGATCAACATGAGTAAGAGTTACCTATATTCTGTACACAAGTTTCTGAATTAGTCTCCAAAAAGCAAAGACAAAGCGTGGTGTTGCATTACATGTACATTTGGTGCTGGAGTAGAGGAAACTGCACAGTCAGTAAATAATTAGGACACAGGTCATCTTGTAATATGCTACCCAGTATGATTATTTTCTAATATGCAGTGCCTTGTGGTATAAATTGCATGTCATAACAGAACCAGAGTTTCAGTCAGTATTGCTCTCTCTGTACAATCTATGTAGCAGGGCTAAACCATCGTAGACATACAAGATCCTCAAATATACAAGATGGCTCATGTCTTGTGGAGCCTAAATCCATATTCAACAAGCTGCATGAGAACACCTGCAACATTTATATCTCCAACACTTTAAACAAACTTAAGTCAAAAGGGGGGAGGGGGGGAATGGAGACAGAGTGGATCTTACTATCAAAAATGTAATCTTTTGGAACAGCACACTAATCACCTATACATATATATAAAAGAAAATCAATATGTATATACACACTGGATTTCTTTGCTTCCCAAGGGTTATGCACGTGAAAAAGAAATATTAATAACAGTTCGTGTTCACCAATTGTGTTGGTAGCCTTTAATAAAGTTGCAGCTGAAAAGCGCATGTGCCCACCTGAAGATACATTAAATGAATTCTATCAAAAAGACTAACAAGAAGGTGAAGCATATTTCCCCCAGGTAACAATTTTATCATGTAGATCTTCAAATCTTTTTTTTTTTTCTTTTAAAAGTGTTCAAAAGAGGTCCTGGAGTAAGTGAAGCACAATCACAAACAAGAATACAGAGGGCTCTTCACAATCTATTATTAGACCCTCTTCAAAGTGAGCACATTGTCTTGGGTTCAGCTCTGAATTATAGGTTACACAGTCTATCAGACCAATCCTTTTGTATTTTTGAAGACTAGTGTGTTTCTTGTCGACTGCTCCACTTAAACATATCGTTGTGCTGACCTGAACACTTTTTGTCTGTAAAAGAGTGGCCTGGTGGTTTCCTGTGGTGTGGTGATATAGGTGACGGGACCATTTGTTGAACAGAAATTAAGTGGAGCAGAGATGTGTGCGCTTTATGTGGGATACTGTATAAAGGGAGCTCACTGGTCTACGTGGATCCTATGATGTCTGGAAAGGGAAGATGAATGGTTAAAGCCTTTTCCGCACTGGGAGCACCTGTATGGTTTTTCCACCGCTAGCATGCGTTGTTTTGGGAAGGCGTTGTTAGGGAATCCCTTTCCTGTCGGGATGGTGCTATACTGCTGCGGTTGTGGCTGTGGCGGTTGCGCCTGCTGCTGTTGCTGCTTATTCTCCAAATGAACTCTCTGATGCCTCGCAAGAGACGACGAGTGATTGAATCTCTTGCCACAGTGAGCACAGGTGTAACTCTTTCCTTCGGAGTGGACTCTTTGGTGCCGGGACAAGGAAGAAGAATGATTAAACCCCTTGTCACAGTGGTGGCACATGTAGGGCTTATCCCCCTGCTGGTGGACCCTCTGCTTAGTTGGCGTGCCATACGTGAAGGTCTTCCCAGGCTGAACAGTGGGACACACAGGCATTACAGGATTCTGCAGGTGGGTCTTGTGGTGGCGGGACAGAGAGGAGGAGTGGTTGAAGCCCTTGTTGCAGTGTCTGCAGGTGTAAGGCTTCCCTCCAGCGTGAACCTGCTGGTGCTTCTTTAGATGGCGTTTACGGACAAAACTCTTCCGGCACATATTGCATTTGTACGGCTTCTCACCTGAGTGGATCCTCTGGTGCTCCCTTAGAGTGGCTGCAGCAGCAAAACACTTTCCACACTGTGTGCATCGGTGAGGTTTGTCGCCGAGTGTGACTGCAGCATGGGTCTTCTGGTGCTGTTTCAGGTTGGAAGTTGTGGCGAAACCTTTGCCACACTGGCCGCAGGTATATGGCTTCTCTCGTGCATGAACCTCTTGGTGCTTCTTCAGATGCCTTCTGCGAACAAAGCTTTTCCTACACTGTGTGCACTTGTAGGGCTTGTCCTCTGAATGCATCTTCATGTGTTCTCTTAAAGTGATGGCAGCGGCGAAGCTCTTGCCACACTCCGAGCATCGGTGGGGTTTGTCTGGTAAATGGATCATCTGATGAGACTTGAGGCTGAAAGCATCAATAACATCTTTGCCCATGATCTCAACTCCAGTTGGAACGTAGGGCTTTTCTTTCATGTGGATTTTCATGTGCTGCTTAAGGCTAGCCTCCACAGCAAAGCTCTCACCACAGTGGACGCAGATGTAAGGGTTGAGGTCCTTGTGAATCTCAAAATGTTGGTGAAGATCTGCTATGCTGCCAAAAATCTCTCCACACTCGTTGCACTGCAGCCCGTGAGCCTCATGTATGATCACACCATTCTCTGACTCCACTGTCAACTCTCCACCATGATCAGACTCCACTTTGACCACATGCTCGCTTTCTGTCTTCAGCAGGACTTCTCCCAGCAGGGCTTCATTTCCCGTTGTCTTGATCTCTGCTCCTGTGAAACAGTGCATCTCACCGTGCTCCACCTTAATGTAATCATGGTCTGTCTCAGCTACGATTGCATCTACACAGGCTACTGCACCGAGCTCTGACCCGAGTCCCTGGATCTTCAAGTCTGAGCCATGTATCTCAAGTTCTAATCCACGCTTTTCCTCTGTCATGATCTCAGTTTCGGCACCGTAGTGAAGGTCGACATGGCTATGGGCTATGACACACTCCGACCCAAGTGTGTCAAGGCCCGGAGTGTCACATTCAGTCTCTGACTCGGCCATGAGAACACACTCCAGCCCCACGACCTCCGTTTTCTTGCCGGATGATAACTCAACAAAGGAATCGGGGGATTTAGAAGTTTGTTTTTGTTAGCGCAGCACTGATGCTGTTGTCAGTAAGCAGACCTGAAAAAGAGAAAACAGAATGGAAGTAAATTACCATTTCTATTTACTTTATTAGATTACTGAAAGATTACTTAAAGACCACAGTTTCAACAAAGCCAAGACTTAAAAATCTGCCTTTATCCAGTTAGACATGAAGCAGTCTACAAATACAATAAAGACACACCATGAAAATTGATATTACAACAAATTCATAATAACACTATTGTAACAACTGCATACTGATACTATACCATTGTTGGAAAAGATCATCACCATCACTGCAGTAAATATAACATTCCTTTGCACAAACGTGACAGGCCTGGCAAAAATTGAGATGTCTTGTCAACATAAATAGGCAAACTCAACTCACAAGAGCCAACTCATGTGAGAGGTGGGTGAGGAGAGGCAATGACGACATAACAATTAATGACTGTTTTCTCATCACATTAGAAAACATTTGAGTGAATGTTTGTTCTCATTACCATAAGAAACTGCAAATGTGTACTAAAGAGCCATGAGAGTTAAGAAAAAAAAAAAAACTAAAAATAAAACTAAGATATTAACACCACTGTGCAACTTCCTTGTGTGCATATATGTATATGTGATCTAAAACGCAGGTTCTGCAGCAGTGATCTTGCAAAACAGACAATGATAATGTATGATGCATGGCTCAGTATAAAAGCATTCGCATTTCACGTTTTAGCATTCACACAAGAAATTGCATTTGTTTAACGCATCATAAAATCGGTAAGCATCAACACTACTTAGCAAGCTAAGTGATCAATTTGCTAGCTACGTTAGCGCTTAAGACGAGCTTCACTTCACTAGCTAACAATTGATAAAATCAAACTGGACCATATCATGATAGACCTCCAAACTGTAATCCGCAAACACACGACAAAGCCCTCCACGGCCTACAAAAGCAGCTTATCTGCGCAGACCGCAGTAAGATGTTATTGTGTTGTTCGGAAGGAAAATACAGTAATTACAAGCAAAGTTTTCTAATTAATCATTGCGCTGGTGGTTGCTAGCTTTCCATAACAGCTACAAATAGCTCTCATAGCCGCTAGTTAGCTGGCTATGGTCGAGAGGGGACTGGTTAACGACAAAACAGCATTGTGTTAGCTGCTAATGTGTTCGACAGCTAACTAGCTTCTTAGCAAAAACAAAACGAGAAATGATATTTACCATTGAGACAATAAACAACCACTAATCATGCATGTGAATATTAATTAAAACAGTTATGCCAAATTTATGGTCCAAGTACGGACGCGGAAATTCTCCTTGTGAGAGTATTAACAGGCCATCTTGTTCTGCCACACCAGCACTTCCAGCTAGCCAAGATTACATGCTCGCATAAGATGGCTGCCACTAGCTAATACTAGCCAAGTTAGCTTCCGCCCTTCAAAACACATTGAATTTGCGCTACCCTCGAGGTGGCGTAAAACGAAGTCAAAAACATAGACGGCTTAAGCATACGCACTCCTAACGGTACAGGGGCTTCCTTAGCTCACAATATACGCCTGCAAATGCTCCAATAGGACGCTGCAAGCTAACTGCAAATGTTAGCAAGCTAGCGTCCACTGCCACACCATAATTCCAACCAGGAGTTGGCTAGCTGAAACAAAGATGGCTAACCGTGAAGGCGAAGAATGCTGCGAGAAAAGCCCGGGAAAATAAAGACTTTTCTTTGCATAATAACCATCATATCACAAAATTCACACACCAGATGCAGAATGACAAACGTTACACGAGCGGGATAATGGCACAAAAGTAACAAAATGCTACAGGGAAAGGACAATGAAGGACCCTGGCTACAAACCTACAGCCCCCATTTACTGCGGCAGCACCCAATAAACCGCACACACGACTCCAATGGCGGCCTTGCTGATGTTAGCAGCTATCCAGCCAAGAGAATACTAGCGCGCTGGCTATATAGCCATGGTGCCAAGCTAACAAGCCAGCTAATCCAGTTCGTTAGCATTGCTACAGTCCCTTCTACTTATTAGTCTGTGGATGGTCAAACATTGGAGCGGAAGCTTTGCTATACCGCCCATCCGACCATGTTAACTCCAGCTTCGCTTGTAAAGATACACCTGGTTCACGAAGGATAAATGACAGAGTCTATAGATAATATGTTTAAAAATAACCAGGACAAGAATCGAAGCAGAAATAGTCCAATATCCCCGTGTGTCGCTGGATTTTGAAACTGAGCAAAACGTTACCAGTGCAGGACAAGGCCTGTATTTTTCCATTACAAAGTTCGGTACTATCAGACCCGGAGAAGAACAACATACAACTGAGACGTTTGCTGACAAAATCGATAACCCATTAAGACTGTTTTAGCTCAACAGATACGCCCTATTCGATTAGATGCTACCACAATTCCGAAGTTCCGTTTAAACGATGAAATAATTACTTAAGAGTAAGGATCACGTCTGTTGTAAATGTACACATCCTGCAATGCACAAATCCACTGACCCACCTTTATGTCCTTTTATTTAATGGTTGCTGACAAAAAAAAGAAAATCGCTTATGAGCTTCAAACTCCGGTTTGAGAAGGGCTTTGCAAGCTGTTGTGAGCCTCGTCAAACTGCTGTGTGTGTCTTCCTCGCTCGTTCTCTCTCGCTTTCTCTCTCTCTCTCCCTGTGTGTGGAGCTGGCGCCACTGCTCATCTGGCGCCAACGTTAGAGGTACCGACGCACTTTAGCGAAAGCAATCATTGTCATTTTACTACAGCATAAAATCCGCTACTGCCCCCTACCGCCCCGGAGGATAGATAGATAGATAGATAGATAGATAGATAGATAGATAGATAGATAGATAGATAGATAGATAGATAGATAG
>JAPTGW010000008.1:27234033-27245077 GCA_029814545.1 Apogonichthyoides opercularis
GGCAGACAAAAGTGAGAGAGGGGAGTGAGGGAGGAGGAAGAGGAGAAGGGGAAGGCGGTGCTAAGGCAGACAGCAGGGAAGGCAAACTGAGAGGAGGAACAGTGGAGAGAAGTGAGAAGAGCGAGGAGGAGGAGGAGGACGGGACGGGAAAAAAGGGGGCTGCTATCCAAAACGCCCTCATGTCGGGATATGAAGTCCTGCAAAGGCAGGAAGCTAGAGCGTTTTAGAGAAGAGACAGACGACGGGAAAGAGGGAGAATCAGGGAGAATCTGAGCTGACGGACAGACACAGACTGAGGAATTTTTTTTCCAAGAGAGACAAGTGGAGGCAGCGATGCAGGAAGCTCACTGGGGTGAGTGTGAAAGAACGTGTGTTAAATATGATTGCATAGGTTTGGCTTAGATTCTGCCATGTCCTGCTCTTTTTACTCTGCTCTGTTTCCTCGTGTGGCTTTTGTTAGCTGAAAGTTGTTGGAGGGAACTTTGTATTCATGAGCTCCTTCAGCCTCTGTGAAGGTGTCAACTGGGGAAATGTCTTCAATCGAAGGTGTGTCAACGGAAAGAGTTTTAAGACAAAAGCTGCTTGACCAACACACTTTGACAGAAAACTGCAATTTTAATAGAATAGCAAACTAGTTCAGGACAGATGATGAAGATGACACTCAAAACTTCCATACATTAGTAAATTAAAATGGCAACATACAGATGACAACTAGATTTCTTGTCATTTGTCCAAAGATTGAAGGCATCTGGATGATTCAGAGTCAGCTGGTAGAGAGGGCAGGGGATATGAAAATTCCACTGCCCGTTTTTATTCCAAACAAACCTACATTTTCTATGAAACCCTCTTTAAAAGTTCAAAGTATGATATTTAATGACATCTAGACATGGATTTGTAGATATTTGCAAACTGAGTACTGCCATCCCACTCCCTACGGTGGCCACGAAAAACCTGAGAGGCCCTTGTTAGGGTCTTTACTTTGTCCATTTAGGGGGTAGTGAAGGGGGCAGTCACTCTGGTTCACACTCAGACAGTGTACTTTAACACTGGAAAACAGAAAAAAGGATAAGGCAAAGTCAGCTGTGAGCTTATGTAGAAAAATGTTGGTGCTCATTCTCATTTTAAGTTAAAGAAGATACTGTGGTAGTGACTTTGTGTAATTACATGCTAATGAAATATTATGAATACTATTTTCATACTTTCCATAAAGATCTTCCTAAATCTTACCAACCCATCAGTTATTTGTCTATGCTATCAGACAAAGTGATACATAGTGATTTCTTTTCATGCAGTAGATCTCCATTATCGTCCAAAAACTACATACTGTTATAATAGGAGACTGTTTCTTTACTAGGACAAAACATGGACATGATCATGTACTTGTACGCTCCAGCAGATATGGTATTAAATAGTCCTAAATATCTGCATGTTTTAATCTTATTTTGAGCTGTTTTCCAGTGTCAATCTTAAAATTTTGTCTAGAACTGGAAACTTCTGTAAGCATCCAATGAAGGAGCAAATGAACAAAAACTCCTCATTCTGATCAGTCACTAGACGCCAGGATTCTTCAGGGACTGGCTGTAATTGTGTTATGTTGTTACTGTTGTCGTTGCAGCTGTAAGTGACCCTACAATAAAAGATTCAGGCCAAAGTGCAGACCATGGTCAGCATGAGGAGGGACAGCCTGAAGCTGGGATTTGTTGTGGAGCAGTGATGAGGTTTTGGTGGTGTGAAACCAGGTTTTCTAATCTTGACCCTAGGTAATCTGTTCTTTGCAGATTGTAGGCTATTGATCTGAAATTTCAGCCACAGAAAAGCTGTTTCACCCTCTGGACAGTTGGCCTAGAGGATTGAGGAGGAGGAGGAGGAGTGTGTTATTCAATCTGTCTAGTGTCTGCACACACACACACACACACACACACACTTATTGAAGATAAGAAAGAGCATGAGGCAGCATATATATATATTTCTACCAGAGCAGACAGAAAAGTGTGACCCTCCACAACTTGTTTTTATCACAAGAAGTTGAGACTCAAAGGGAATCTTTGTTTTTCTTTTGATGACGAAGCACTGTGGGAGCACAGGCCGCTGTTGTTTCTCTTTTGTCTTCCTCACACTTATAATTACATGATTCCTTGTGTGCCTTGGGCCACATATTGTAGTTTCTCATCAAGTTTGTTATGGCCCTAGAGTGATGTGTCAGCAGATATGTTTATAGTCAGAGCGGTTCGAGGCTGTTCATCCACTTTAAGCCTAAGTTTCTGTAGTAGCTGTTGGTCAGACCGTACTATGTCGAGGTTGCGTTCGAGCGCCCGTAAAAGGGAGCACACTGGCAGAAGACTGTAATTATCCAGACTGGATTTTGGCAGTAGTAAAATGACTGACGTTTTACTCCATAAACACAGCAGCTGTAACAGACAGGTGTTATAAATGTTGACATAAAGCTTAACTCGAGGAGTGTGGAGGGGTGATAGCGAGTCAGAGGGTGAGGTAGACAGAAACGGAGAAGATGTGTTACCTCATCTTTGCTGAAAATAACAAATGAGGTAAATGTGTGTCACACGTGCCTCAGGTGTCATTCATAACAAATCCCGGTTGTGTCAGTCAGTGCTTCTTTTTTTTTTCTTTTTTTTTGTGGAATGGTTCTATATGTAAGATTCGCCCATGCGTGTTTGGTTTTGTGAGGCTTATTTTTGGAGTCTGGTTTGTGCTGGGAGTTGGATGTTTGTTGACGTTAGCTAACTCCATTCCTAAACCAACAACTGTCTCGGTTTACTACATCCATTATAACAGCCTGTACACTGATTTTTATGTAGACAACTTATGTTCACTCCAGTAGCTGTAGTGAACAACACTAGCTACCGTTAACATAAAAGTGGGCGAACATCAGCAAACAGCTGGCTCCACTACAGAACTGATCCAAACACAAACACACAAGCAAACGCTAATCTCAAATATTGAGCCTTTAAGTCCAAAATATAAGGAAAGAAAAGCATCACAAGTTCTCTCCTCCCAAATTATTTCAGTCTTCAGGCTCCTTCCCTCCTTTTTCTTCCTCCTCTTCAAGCCCCATTATTTTCCAGCGATCCCATTGAGCTGAAGCTCATGCCAGGTATTTATGTAAAGCTTCTAGATGAGAAGCATGGTGGAACACTGAAGGAGAGAGAGACCGAAACACAGGAAGACAGAAAGACAGCCAGAGATTAGAAGTCGGCCTGGCTTCAGCTCAGTTTGCTGAATAAATGTTTTCCACGCCAGTCTGTCCCCCTCCATCTTTCTCCGTTTTTTTTTACAGCAATGTGCAGGCGGCACGGACAATATGTCTGAATATGGCTGCACATGTGTGTATGCGCGTCTTTGCCATGTCAGATATTTTCTAAGATGAGTAGAAGTGAATTATACATAGAGGCTGGCATAGTTAAACTGAGGCGCCGCTGCTTATGTAATAGCTGCTGTGAAACTCATTTGCCTGGCTGCATTTAGTAACACTGGGTGTGTGTGGGTGGCATTGTGTCTCGGTGTGTTATATTCAGCTTCAGCTATGATCACAGATTTCACAGTAAGTCTGAGCCTGTCAGGAAAATCAGACACCTTTGCTGAATATAAAAAAAAAAAAAATCTGAGCCATTTTAGATGTTTTGGCCTACTTTTCCTCCCTGGAGCTCGTGATTATTTGTAAGTAAAGTCCAATCAGAGTCCTGTCACCAGCCCGCCTCGCTCTCCCTCACATTATAGGTCACATTGTCACTCAAAGTGTGCTGGCTTTCAGAGTGAGATAACAGCGCCTTTCTCTGCTTTCTCTGTCCTCTGTTAAACTAAAAGACAATGGCTCTTCACTGTTCATACAGCCAAAGCAGCAGGGGGGGAAGGAAGGGGACATTTCAGAGGGAAAACTTTACTCTTCTTTCTGAAGCTGGGACAATAAGAAGTTAAAATAGCCCGACAACCTGTTTTTTTCCAAAATACAGCCCCAGTTAGAAACTATATTTGAGATAAAAGCAGCTGCTCCGGAGCTCAAGAACTAGACGACCCCAGTGATTGCATGTCAGGAGAACTAATCAGAGAAGTTTCATCACGGTTAAAGCTGAAGCGGTCACTGATCCTGACGAACAGTAGTCCGTGGCCACGAGGCTAATCCCTGTGTCTGTACCGCCGGCATCTTCGGTATTTCCAGTGTCTGCCTCTCTGACCACTGACCGCTGCTGGATAACTGTCAACGGTGGAAAAAAACCCTGGAAAATCTAACATTCGAAGTGAAGCAGGAATCTTCTCTTCTTCACATACCCTTCATTTTGATTTCTTTTAGTCGACTCATCAATCAATTTAATTCTTCAGGTCATTTACTGTAGAAAACTAAAATACCAAACATTGGTAGTGCTATTCCAAGGACTTGAAAGGAGTAGATCAACACTTTGGCCAAGAAACACACCCCAACTTAAAATTTTTACACCAAAGTTTTTAGTTTTGCACAAAACTAAAAACTTGTTTCCCTTCTCAAAAGCTTACAGCTACATTTGTAAAGATAATAAATAAATTGGTTTCTCAACATTTTGGATTATCTCTTTAAGATGCTGGGCATGTTTTTACAACTTCTTGGCTTGATTCAATCAGGGATTTTGCTGCATGTCCTCATTTTGTGTTAGCTGTCTGCTGCCTCATGAATATTTATTTAAAACAGCCAAACATTTGATGATTTCAGCCTCTCAAATGTACAATTTTGCTTTTTAAAATAATAATCTTAAGGTAGCTTTCTGACATTTTAGGGATTAAGCAGATAATAATAGACAGTTACACTGGTTTTGCCCATTCAGTGCAACATACATTGAACTGAAGAACTCCAGAATCTTTTTGCCAGGTTTAAAGATTTACTTGTGCATAACTGTCCCTGCGGCCTCAATTTTGTAATCAACCAAGGCTTCTTTAAAATAACTAATAAGGTAACTCACTGAAAGATCAGGGAATAACTGTGCATGTGATTGGCAGTTTATGTCCCCAAATGACCGTAGTGTTTCCACTAAGCTGCTGCTACACGCTGATGTCACTGACGTCTACTCTGTGCCATTTCAATAGCTGCTGGCTGCACTCGCTGTCAACCCCCACAGAGACTTTGTGAGTTTTTGAGTGTAGTACAGTATGTATATGTGATAGAGAGGAGGAGAAATCTAGACCCCGGTCACCCACACAGCAGCCCCCCGTGTCCGAATTGAGGCCAGATGCTTTGAGATGCTAAGGAGCCAACCTGCCTGCTGTCAAACTGTCAGGCTATCGAACCCACAAAACTCAGTCACTCTGCCTTTTTTCTTTCTTTCTTCCTTCCTTTTCCCGCTCATCCTGTCCCATCTCATTTTGCTCCACTCTTGAAAAAAGTGGGCCTCCGCTGCCATGGCAACACCTGCAAACAGAGGGAGAAACTAAACTCTGCAGCAGCAACAAGTCGGTTGTAAAAGAGGAGGAAGGGGGGGAAAAGATGGAGGAACTGTTGCCAATTAGTCTTACACAGACTCCTTTTAGAAAGCTTATTTTTATATTTGTTTCACTGTAGAAAACAATTTTTTTGGTAAAGTCCGAAAAACCTGCAGCAGCCTGGACACGCACAACTTTTGTTCAAAGCGATGTCAGAAATGTTACTTTGCCAAACATGAAAATATTGCTCTGATTTGAGTGAAAAGAAACTTGGCGCTCAGGCTGTGGGATAATGAGGACTGGATATGTTTGCATGCAATCTCATACTCTGTTTCACACACACACACACACACGCACACACACACACACACTGCAAGATGTTAAAGCCAAGCCATGTGGGGGTAGGTGACAGAGAGCGACCAGTCAGACAGACAGTCATTGTGCAGGAATGGAGGTTTAATATCACCTCAGGTTTGTTGGCAACACATTAAAGTACCTCTCCCATTTTACGGCGGAGTCAGCTGACTTCATTACAATGCCATTTTCCTGCTTGCGTTTGAAGTTTTATTGTCGGGCTTCAGTGAGTGGATGCATGACAAATAAATGGGAGAGTAGATTTAGGTGTAGACTGATGTTAGCTTTAGCTGCCAGAGACCGAGGCCGTGGTCCTGCCTTGCCTGTACTTGTCGATTTTCTTTTGTTAGCTGACAGTGACTCACCTAGCATGTTAAGTTTCTCCTTTTTTCCAGCATCTCTGTATGTTTCACTCTCTCCATCCACTGGGATCGCAGGTCTCAGGATTAATCAAGCCACCCTCTTCCACACATATAGACTATTTTATGTACACGCATATGTTTGAGTGCTAGGTTGGAATTTTAGAAAAGTATAAGCAACTATTTGGAGGACAGATCCACTTTTTCAGTCTGTGCACAGTACCCACACATAGACTGTTTTTGCTTGTAATCATTCCTTCTGTCCAGAGTTTAATATCCGTCCTGTCCAGTAACTGTTTAAGTTCATGTGTGTTGATGCTGAAGGTTTGCTCCTCTTGTTTTGAGCTGATTAAGTTTGCTTAATAATATTTTTTTTTTAAAAAAGCCCTTGACTATGATTTTTTTTTTTTAAGCAATTCCAAATCTTAACAAAAAAAAGGAAACTACTGTTACTTCAAAAACTGCTGACATAGGTTTAACCCCTGTTCTGGCTCAAACCACTGCGTTTTTCTAATGTTAGGTCATAGTCAAACCCACAAACAAATGAATCAATCAAGGCTGTGAGTTTGCCTCATAAAACCACTGCCTTGCATTTGTTTGTCGGTTTGAAGCTGAAATAATCACCTGAGTCCTGTGGTTGAAAATAGAGCATTAAAGGGGCTTCAGGTTGACCCATCAGAAAATGAATGAGGTTTGGCAGAATCTGACTGAATACAAATTTTACCATGTACAGTCATACTAATGTTTGACTCTACCTCATATGTAGGGGAGGCGCAAGAAGATTCTTAAATAAAACATGGCAAGTTGAGCTATTTTGGTGTGTCAGTAGTTTTGTTTTTTGGGGGGGTGATTTGCCAGTTTTGTTTTTTTTTGTGTGTGTTTTATCACCAACATCAAAAGATTTCATCACAGCACATTTCATCTTAAGTCTAATGCTTTACTTTACAGTTCAATGCATGTTTAATATCACTTTATGTAGAGTTTTAATGCAGAAAGAACCTCACTGCACACTGGTGCCATTCTGGGCAGAAAGGTTTATCAAGCAGTGGTTTTCATTTCTGTATAGCCAGCATAGTGTCAAACTATCCAACCTCACTTGGATGATTAAAAATCCAGAAAGCCACTGCACCCAGTTTGTTCCTAACGAACAGTATTAATATATGATATAAACACCATAAATAAAACATTTTTGTTGTTAAGGAATCAGACAAATAATGTCTTTTGTAAATTGGGAAACTTTTAAGATACACGTTAACCTACGATAAACTCTGCTATCAAAATAACAAAGCACACAGGTGTCAAACATATGGCCTGTAGGCCAAAACTGGCCTCCTAAAGGGTCCAATCTGACCCGTGGGATAAATTTGTGAAGTGAAAAATTATCCTGAAGATAGTAACAATCAAGGATATTCAAATCATTTTAGTTCAGGGGTCACATACAGACCAGTTGAATCTGGGTTTAACCAGGAAAATATTACAATAATGACAACTCCAAATTTTCTGTTTGTTTTAGTGCAAAAAAAGTGAAATTACATGAAAACTTTTACATTTACAAACTATCCTTTCACAAAAATATATGAATAACCGGAACAAATATGAACAATATGAAATGTCTTAAGTGAAGTAAATGTAATTTTAACAATTTTCTGCCTGTTACTAAATGTTTTGTGCAATTTTAAATCCACTGTGATCTGTAAGTTGTAATGTACATGTGTAAATGATAAACTGAGGCATAATATTATTAAAATTGCAATTACATTTCAGGTTGTTATTCACATTTTTAAGGAAACTTTTTAAATGTAAACATTTTCAAAGTATAGCATAATTGTCCTTTCATACTGGTTCGGTCCACTTGAGATCACATTGGGCTGAATGTGGCCTATGAACTAAAATCAGTTTGACACCACTTTTCTATTGCATAAATAGTTTCGCTGTTCTAAGAGCACTTTTTTGGACCGGTCACCTAGCCAAGGTGAAAGATCATCCAGAGGTATTTTTTACAGGGTTCCTGTGGGGTCTTAAAAAGTCTTAAAAGACTTGAATTTACAAATCTGCATTTGATAGCTTAAAAAAGTCTTCAAATGTATTAAATTTGATATGGTAGGTCTTAAGTTATGTTGTCATAAACTTGTTTGCTATATTTTGTTTAAATATGTCTGTTAAATGTCCAAGCTGCAAATAAAGTATCGTTAGTTGACTCAGTTCCACCCGTTCCAACTCGACAATTTATATCAAAATTAGGAACTGATTATCAGTAACTTAGCAGCAATTGGTGATGAATGATCACAAAACATGCAGTTCTGTGTACAGTATGTATGCGATGTTCAATTTTCCTAAATTCTAGGAGTCATGAATTTTTGCCAGTATGACTGAAATGGGCTTTAAATTCACTTCTAAGTAGTCTTAAAAAGTCTTCAATTTTACTTGTAGAAACCCTGTTTTAACAATTGGCTCTCATTATTCTGGTACTTCTGCCCCTGTCAATAAAGCAACAACTCTGATCTGACAATTTTATCCTTTCCACCTGTTGCTCTCCCCCTCACACTGGCTTTGCCGTCAGTTAGTCACACTGTGGTGTTGCTGCAGAGGAAGGGCGAATGAAAATGAAAATCTATCTGCATTGAGCAGGGAGTTGTAAGCAGCACGGTGGGGGTTGGAGGGGTGACAGGAGAGCAGTGGAGCTGTAATCCAGCACAGGAAACAAGAAACTGAGGAAAGGGATATGGGTGAAAAGGAGGAGGAGCAGGAAAAAGGAGAAGAGAGGAAGGACTGTGAAGTGTGTTTAAAACATTGTGGTTGTACAGAAAGAGGTCACTGTTATCAACGACTCAGCCAGAGCAATTTATGTAATCAATAATCTGTTATGTATATATGTATGTATATTTATTTTTCTGTCAGGTATGATGAAAAAGAACATCAAAATCCCATTTGTTTTGGCCCTTTAGATTGAAAAAAATGACTGGAATAGAGAACTGATTGCTAACAGAATTGCTGACCCTTTTGATTTCAATTGACTGAATCACCAACAGTTGCAGCTATAATTGGGAGTACTTCTACATGAGACGCATAGATCGGCTAACATTTTATGACTCTTGTGTGTGTGGTTCATTGGTAAAAGAGCCACTAACACAATAAAAGAACTGCATAAAACACATTATGTCACCCATATCACAGGACGGTGCATTCTTCTAGTTTTGACACTTTCATCAGGCTGTTAATGCAACTGTTCTTCCTCGTCTATATACATCTGTCTTCTGTAAAGTTTGATGAGTTTAAAGTATGTTTCTGTACCCACCGTTCTACACAAATGTGGATGTTTCCCTGCAGTTACAGTTGAGTTGCTATTCCTCTGCTTTGTATTAGTTGCTACACTCTCATCACCTGAAGATTCTGCTACTGCAGTTTGCCAAAAGGCCATATTATGGATTTCAGCTGTCATATCTGTTCTCTTCTTAATTTTCATTACTTTTGTGCAGAGCCTTCAGACTAACAAAAATAAATAATAATATTCACTGCTTGGTTCAAATGAGAGAAGAAAAATGTTTCCCTTCACATTTAATTTTTTCAGTTTTTGAGATCGTAAGGTGCTTAGACCCCAGAGTCAGTGTGTGTGCTCACCAAATAATGACCAAACAGGATTAGGTGCTTGGTTTGCCCAAGGCCTCTTTGGAGCCTCTCTTTTGGAAATACCTGGCAATGGAATTCCCCTAAACCCCCCAACCATTGCCCCCACTCAGCCTCAGCCTTTTGTCTCCTTAACCCACTCCTTTTTCTTCTTTCTTTCTTTCCATTTCTGGCTTTTCTAACTTTGTCCTGAGCCCAGCAGAGTCTCCGGAACAGCTTGGAGGTTGCGTGTGATTTCAGAGGCCGATCTGCTGCTGCAGAATAATGGGTTTCCTCTCCTGGGTAACGCTGGCATTATTAACAGACTTATCATAACGGGATTATTTCCCCGTCACAGACCCCACTTCTGTATCTTGTTAGAGAGCTACCTGGGAACCTCTTTCTTCTGTCAGTCCTGCTTTTAGTCATCTCTGGGCCACTTTTAACTCTCACATCAGTAACCTTTTCCACAGAGGCAGGTCCAGGGCTGGTTTGGAGCTGGTGCCTTCTCTGGAACCTACTTTTATGTTTGTGTCACCAAAGAACCAACTCTTTGCTGGTCAATAACCAGGTACCTCTTAAATCAGGAGCTGAGTGCAGGATTATCATAAACAAACACAACCAAGTAAAGTTTGTGAATGCAGCTTTAACCAGGGTGTCAGTTAAAGCTCCTTTGGATAACACAAACTGTCTACTTGCAATGTAATGCATCCTACTTTTTAAAAAGATTTGATGTTTTCAGTTCAGTTCTCATCATCATTTCATGTTGATAGTTGCGAAGGCTTATGACTTGTGGGACATCTCCGAAAACTTTGGAGCAACTTTTCTGAACTGTACCTTGGTAACAGACCATAGATAAACTTTATTAATTATCACCTGAAAAAATCTTAAATTCCATTCTGTGTCCCAACAACAGCAGTATAAAAAAAAATTGTAATCTACAGTTATCTAGCATTACAGTAGCAACAACATTAGCTAACACTGGGCTGGGTGGTGCAGTGGCGTAGTGGTTAGCACTTCCAAAGATGTTGTGTTCAATTCCCAACCTCTGTTGACGTCTGTTCCCTCTGTGCTTTGTGGGTCTTTGGAGTCCTCCAGTTTCCCCTGTCATCCAAAACAGGTATTTTTGGGTGAATTCGTCTGTCAGTGACCACAGTAGGGATGAAGATCTAGAGTTGGCCTCTGAACACCTTCCATGGCAGGATTAATAATGGGTTAGATTTTTATAGTGCTTTTCAAGTCACCCACAGCGCTTTACATTATTGATCCATTATTCATTCACTCTCACATTCCCCCTCTGGTGGTGGTAAACTACATTTGTAGCC
>JAPTGW010000008.1:27346849-27357829 GCA_029814545.1 Apogonichthyoides opercularis
CTGATGACCATGAAAAGATGAAGAACTGTATTTTACACCAATTATTTCCATGTATTGATAAGATTAATGGATCAACAAGTATTAAGCAGTTTAGTTAGTTTTAGATTAGATTAGTTTAGTTTTAGATGGTTTTAAAGTGTAATACTGCTTACAGCCACTAGACGCTGGTTCATAAAAGGCCTGGCCTCTATAGACTCACATTCAACTTCTGTCTAAAAATAGTAGCCCCATTATTATTTTTTTTTTTTTTTTAGGGGTCATCTGAGTCTAATTATTTGTATTTGGAGTGTTTGGGTCAATCTGTAAATTTTCGCTCCATTTTAAAAGATTTTAAAGCTAATGGAAGGGAAAACCCCTGGCTCTGTCAACTTCTTATATATAATCTATGCCTAAAATCCTTGACAAATGTTAAAATAATAATATTAATTGGTTTTTATCAAAAGTTTCCTGATTGATTTTCAGATTTATGGAAATATTTTGCAAGTGTACAGAATGATTCAAGCAAATATACATGTAAAGCTGTCATATGTAACTTTTCCACCTTATGTACCTATGTTATATAGTAATGTCAACTTAAATATTTAAAATGAACAAACTCAGAAAAAATCACATTTTATATGAAATGTCAATTCAGTTATGTGAAACTTGAACTGGTTTGTAAAAAGTAGAAATAAGAACTCCCATGGTTCCAATGCTACTTCACTACATCACCTACGAATATGTCTTGTATTTATTTTTGATTCAGATAAATTAGATCCATACAATATGTTTAAAATAACCCGACTTCCTGTGAATCCTCCTCAGGGAACTGAACTTGAAGAGGCCAATCTACCAGCAGACGGCCTCGTACGGTCACTTCGGCCGACCCGAGTTTACCTGGGAGGTGCCAAAGAAACTCGTCTTCTAAATACTCCACCTGCTCGTCCTGATCCACCACGAGGCTTCTGTAAGCGAGCCAGGGCATGATTTTATAGGAAGAAATGAAGCCAAAGTTAGGGAAAAGTCAACTTTTAGGGAGGGGATAGTTTTATGCAAACGTGGCGATCAGAATCGGACATAAAATAACACGATCTCTGCCCTGCAAGCCCAACACCACAAGAGAAAGCGCAGCCAACATTTCCACCCACGTTCCTTTTCTTCAACAGTGTATTGGTGTTTGAGAACTAAATGTATGGGAACACAACAGTTAATACAACCAAATGGATTTTGCCCCAAAGCTGTGAATGTACAACCTCAGTACTCTCATTTGCAAAAAGGTGCTATAACAAAAGCAGATTTTTTCTTTTTTATCAGTGATTGTGTCATTTTTTAAAAAACAAATCTGCTCAACCAAAGGCTTTAGATGAAAACAATCTTATTTTACACATTTCATCTTGACAGAAAATGCCTTTTTTAAGTCTTACGTTGTCATATGTTACAGTTTAACCACGTGTTAATATACGCCCATGTGTCCGTCGTACATTCAGCCCTGCTTTGCTTTAGTAGCTTTTATTCAACAGCGCACCTGATGGTAGATTTGTACCTGTATGTCTTTTTTTTTTTTTTTTTTTACCTGCAGAGCTTTCTGCTGTGACTGAGTCTTAACTGTAACTTGACCTCTCACTTGATTGTGAGGCAATCCATTGTAATTAGTCTTGCTCTTAGCGATGGATTTACTAAGCTGTGCATTGTTGAGACTTAGCATTTTGTGTCCAACAATTGCTGTGTTTTCCTAATTTTTATGCCTGTGCTGATGTAAGAGAAAGCTGGCCACATATTTATATATCAGAGTATTTTTCTGCAGATCTTTCCTTTTCTAATATAAAACCTGATCCTCTGCTGAGATTACATTACAGCTTTTACACTGTTGATTTCTACTCGTCTGCATGGGCCCAGAGGGGAGAGAACCAACAGTAACTTTGGCTTTTGCCGCTGCTTAATTACATAGAAAGTATTTCACCATTAACACTTAAGAAACCCAAAGCGGTTTAATCCACACTCATCTTAAAATTACCATGACTATAACCAGTTTGGGACATTGGTGGGAACAAACCCCACTTTAATCTACATCCAACTTTGTTTTTTAAGAGAGGTATATTTCTGTTTAATGTGTTGATCTGTGTCCTTTCCTGTCAGATTGAAATGACAGCGTAAACGGACAATGTAAATAATTCTCAACAATAAAGAAAAGACAGAAATTGGGTTTGGTTGTTTTCACTTAATGTTTGCAAAGCATCAGAGTATTATAACAAAAATGAGTGACGTCCATGAAGTATTACCTCGCCCCCCCCGAAGGGGAGGCAAAGGGTATTGTTTTTGGTTAGGTTTGTTCTTTAACCTATAGTTTTGCTGCTAGTGTTAAATTCATACAAAATTGGGTTTATAGATTGCCAGTGACCCAGAATAATGTCATTACATTTTGGGAAAAATAAGTCAAAGTTTAAAATTTTTTACCCCCCCCCCCCCCTTTACTTATGAAAAACTTGAAACTTCACATCTATAAAAACATCAACTTGGTTTCAATTCACTTCAAACTTGGTACATAAATAGAAGCAGTTGATATGCTGATGTCAGCACATGCATAGACATGATGACATCAGCTGGATCAATGCCAAAATAAGCTACATGTGAGGGGTGGGGTTTGTTGTGCCTGGCACCATTTATAGCCAAAAGGGGGTTATTATTAGGGTTAACCAAAAAAAAAGAAAAGCATCAACATTTTGATTTTTGAGAAAACATGTTTAGAAATGTTCATTCACGGGACATTTTAAGCACAACATTGGTTCTTCAGGCTCCAAACAAAAAGTAAATCAGATCAAATAAGAGGGGGAAAAAAAAAAAAAAAAAATCACAAAGAGCAGAATTTTTAAATACACTTTTATTTGTTGAACATTAAGGCATATAGATGTCCAATCATATGACTTTTCATCAAAATAGAATTTACAACCTAAACTCTTTGGTTTTCATTATCAAAATAATACATAAGGCACATAGGGAGCATTTTGCATTTTAACAGAGTATACTGAACAGATTTCTATGAGGTTTAAAAGTGCCTGTTAGTCAGAATGCTTCAGTCACTGATTACAAAAGAAGTTAGCGTTCTCTGCAGATACTTAACCACAGTGACACGAGTAATGTTCTCACAAGCTAACTACACAGGAATGTTTATTTTTAAGCTTTACAGGATCTTGATTAACAAAAATAATCTATTATATTGTAGCTACTGTATTGTACAACCAGAGCGGCTGCAGCTACACTACATAAAAGAAATATACACAATTGATCCTCAGCGTAAAAACAAAGTCCATTCGCACAGAGAGCCAGGAGGCCGAAGCAGACGGAGGTCGTTCTGCTTTGAAACAAACAATGCGGCTGGTGATGTAACTTATTTTCCTGAGTGCAAAGATCAGAGACGGACCAGTCAATGAGGAGAGAGCGCGATCTTAAAGACCGAAAAAAGATTGTGGCCAAGCAGGCGATGCAAACCATGAAGTAAAATGAAACCCTTCTAGTGCTTCATTAATGACAACATGTTGCTTGAGCAGCTTCAGATATGTAAAAAGCATCTGACAATTACAAGTTGTTAGAACAATGTATATTATAAAAGTAGCATAATGTTTTACGTCAAACATTGGGTTAAAAAAAACAAAAAACAAAAAACCCTGTGAACTGAAGCCATACCTAGAGTAAAGGCAAATACAACCAGACTTTTTAGACGATAGATCAAGTAGTCAAGTAGAAACCAAAACAGACATCATTAACATCAGTAATGTGGTCAGCTCTTTCCACAGCGTATGCAGAATGTTTCCAGTCTTTATGCATTCATCTATCAAATGTTACAGACTTTTTTGGAACTGGCATCATGAAACAGCTTAAAAGTTTTTTTTCAGTGACTGAGGAGATGGAGATTTTAGCACCTACTAGGGTTATAACGGACTTTAAAGTAGCTGTAAGCAGGTTTAACTCCTCCTGTTTGCATCTGTAAGTTTAGTCAGGTGTATATTTAAAAAAAAAAAAAAGGAAAGAAGGAAAAGGGGAAAAAAAAGGCATTAAAAGCTGTTGGAATAAGAGTTACGCCTGTTGACAAATATTGTACATCAGGGGTATCAAACTCATTTTAGTTCAGTATGGCTGGACCAATCAAAGTTACATTTAAATAAAAGTTACACAATGAAAATGTTTACATCTACAAAATTTCCTTAAAAATGTGAAGATGACCAACTTTAAACATCTTAGGAAAAATAAGTGCAATTTTAACAATATTCTGTCTCAGTTTATCATTTACACATGTATGTTATAACGTACAGATCATAGTGGATCTACAAAGACACTAAACACTTAGTAACAGACAGAATATTAGCAAATTTGAATTTACTTCACTTAAGACATTTCAGGTTGTTCATATTGGTTCAGATTCTTCACATTTTTCACGAAAGGAGAGTTTATAAATGTAAACATTTTTACACAATTGTACCTTTTTACATTAAAATAAAGAGAAAACTTTGTAGTTGTTGTTCTTCATAGGTTATTATAATAATATTTTACTGGTCTGATCCACTTCAAATCAAATTGGTCTGTATGTGGAACCTGAACTAAAATGAGTCCGACACCAGCGAGTTAATATCTTCAGTGTAAGTTTTGTAATGTCACAAATTCATCTCACAGGCCGGAGTGGACACTTTTGTCAGGCTGCATCTTTGACACCTGCTGAACATCATTAAAAAAACATCCTTTTAAAACTACATAAGTGTGTTATAAACCATTTTACATATTGACATTAAAGTGGTAAGTGTGTAAAACATGACAAGATGAAGAAATGATTAATCAGAACTGTTACCTAAACCAATTTCAGAAGTTTCCTGTTTGCCCACTAGAGGGCGCCACTAATCATTTTTCAACAGTACAGCTATTAAAGTGGTTATATTTCTTTGAAACTCAATTAATGGATCTTTAAATCAAGAACAGGAGCTCAAATGTAAATAATTGCTCTGACACTGAACACACCGTCACTTACAGGTTATCTATCTCCATCTTATTGCTGTATTTTTAACTTGTGTTATCAAATACTCGAGAGAAAAGAAGCTGATGAGGCTGTTTGTGTTTTAGCACCAGTGCTACAGGTAAACTGATATTTGGCACATATTGTAACAGTAATGAGGAAACCAAGCTAGTGCAGAATTGTGTGGTCACATATACTTTTATGCATCTCCCTAAACACACTCCATCTCTGGTCAGTGAAAGCAGCACAGATCTAATTCTGTACATCTCTGGCTTATTTTTGTATGACTACAGTGATTAAAACCAGGTCCTGTAAGTAAGCCCGGTGCGCAGTGTTCTTTGGCAGAATTTGACAGCAGCAAAGATGAGCAGAAATACTACGCGAGGTTAAAGATCAAGAAAGAGGAAGAAAATGATAAGAGCTGTTAAGAGAATATCAGCAATAGTCCCACTGGAGACATGTATTAAAGATGCATTAAGCAATTGTTAGGACACACCTGTTATGTTGTAATAATAGAAGAGTGACAGTACTATCAGTCTGTTCATTTTGCTTTTCAAATGGAAAATGCAACCTGCAGCATTAACAGGCTGACATCAGATACACACCCATCTATAAACCAATCATTGTCAAGTATAGAGACACACACATTGATGATGATGGACCGGCCCATGTAGAGTAAGTATGATGCAAAGTTGTTCAGTTCACCCCCAAAAGTTACACTGTGAAACTAAAACCAGAACAAATGTAACAGTAGTGTTGATCTTAGATTGGAGTTTCTGGTGTGAAAGAGCTCTGGTGCATCCTTTCCCGTTGATGGTATTAGTTAGACTTGCCTCGACACAGTGTGGCTTTTTTAAATTTCTGCTGCATGAGAACAGGATCCAGATGGTACTACGGGAAGCCATTTCTACTATCGCCATCACTGAGGTTCCAAGTGACACTAAATGTGACAGGAAGTCTGACAGATCACAGACAGGTTTATCCAGAATCACCGCTGAGTCACCGTGTATCTGTGTCATCGTGTCGTAATGCAAGTCAAACTAGTGGGAAAACCCTGAAAACGTGGGAGAGGCACCAGCCTGACACCTTTAGAAGTCTAAACAACTTCATATGCCTGAAAAAAAATCTTTGACGTAATTAAATTGATATGTATTATTTTGGAAATTACAACACATTTTTAATTCTCTGGTATTGTTGACTCATTTGTAGCTGCAGCTGCATTGCAGATGACGTTGCTATGACGACAGGCCACATTGAGGGACTACTATAGCTGCAGTGGATATGCAGTTTGAAGTTTTTAAAACAGAGCTACGTCAAGTATACGTGAGGCCAGTTGAGCTAATAACATCAGTGGAACAGCACCATTAGACATGAGCAGACTGAGCAACGTGATCATCTGATTTAAAGGAATACTCAGACATTTTGGGAATCACATTAATTGTTTGTCAGATCCTTGGTCTCATACCTTTCTACTAGATGTAGTTGAAGGGAAGAGATGGTTTAGTTTAACTTAGCACAGAGACTCAAAGCAGCTAGCTGTGGTTTCCCAGCAACCACATGCAATACCAGTAAGTCACCACACCTAAGTTACAGATGCAGATTAAACAAACAAGATAAAACATGTTTTAATTGGTGACCTTCATAGGTGCTAAGAAGTACATTTTTTAGTCTCCTCACAGAGAAAGGCTGTTGCTCTCTGCTTCCAGTGTTAAAGCTAAACCAAAGGCCATCGCCACCACACAAAAACAAAGACATGGCATCAGTCTTTGAGTGATTTAAGTCATATTTCCAATCTCCTGATGCATGCGCTTCATATTTTTACTGATCATATTGCTCTAGTCTGCGAGACATTAATCTTTTTGCTTGTGTACCATTTTTTGAGCTCCACACTACAATCAGTTTGTCTGAGGAAACAAAACATCTATGACAGCCAAATAGTAAAACTCCTCACTTAAAAGCTGTGCAGAGTCTTAATTCTCGATGAGTTTGTTTCAACACAAAACACATTAAATGCACAATTATTCCATTTCATGTTGTTCATGTCACAAATATTGCTGAACGTAGGCTTCACCGACTTCACATGCAAACTGCTGCCTTTCTGCATCTCCTGGATTGACTTAAACATTTATATCCTCATCCACTGGACATACTATCTCTTTATTTATTGCATTCATTCTTTCATGGGTAAACAAGCCTCAGGTGTGACTTTGCTCCCACTGTAACACACATTTACCAGCTTTTCTCTCTGTCTCACTAATACTGTTAGCTCGGCCGTCCAGCGGCCAATCACTCCTTCAGCTCAATCAAACTGAAAGCAGCACAGCAATTGTTTCAGACAGCGGTGCTCCGACGCCGACCAGCTCACGAGATAGTCACCATCTGATTTAAAAAAACAAATAAACCATAAACTGGTCACTGAAACTAGGTGGGACTGAGCAGGGGGAAATTTGGTTTTCTAACTTGTGCAATGTGCAAAATGCAAACAAGTTACATAAAGGCACTCATCGCTGATGTAAGTACAATAAAAGTTGAGATCTCCTCTGTTGCAGCAGATCCACACCCTTTAAAATGGCAGAATCCGCTCTGCTTTGAACGGCTGCTGTACTGGCCAGGATCTTTTCAAAGCTTCAGACAGCTGCGGCTGGAAACGAATAATCAAACTTATTCAACAGCCAAAAGTGTTAAAGGAGCCGTCTGTGCCGGTGGGCTACAGTATGGACATGTTCTCAGGCTGGAGCGGATGTGATGGTGGGTGTGGCCCAAGTGCATCCACCTTGTGGTCTCTGCTGGCGTTTCCCAGAGCTCCGCCTCTGCCCAGCACCACCATAGTGTCTCCAGACATACCGGCGAACTCGAAGGCAAAGGTCCCATAAAACAGCATGATGATGACGCAGAACACCCATTCAAAGATGGCCGACGCATGTTGTAGGACGAAGCTCTCCTGGACGAAAAAAACACCACCTGCAGCCAGCGGTTAAGGTCAAATATGATGTGGAAAAGAAACTAAGAGAGAAGAACTGCTGATTATCAACCCAAACCCTTATAAAAAGTTATATAATACAATAAGGTGAATTAATCGGTTTAGGCTTCTCAGTTGTAATAATAGATGCTTTTCGTTGACACAAATTATAGAAATTTGGATTTTTTTGTTTTTGTTTTGAAACACTGGTCAGAAAAAGTGATAACTCCATTCTGACATTTTCTGTTTGCAAATGGCAAATGAAAGTAAGAAAAAAACTAAGATTATTAAACAATGCAAATCATTAGTCATTCCACAGATTTGTTGAATATTGAATTCATATTGTTCAAAGATTGCATTTTACCATCTATTTTTCTATTTTGCAATTCCAATAAGTAGAATATAAAAGATGATTTTTTTTTTTCCCATCAGAGGCAGCAAAAAAATCACTTGAGTAATGAGCAGAGTATAAATGAGGAGACTTTTATACAGTGATACAGAAGCCAGCAAGTAATAAAGAATCCATGTGACATTTCCCTGAATTCAAGGTAACCTTTTCAAATTATTTTATCTGATCAGAAGTCCAAAATTACTGTAATGTCACTGTAATGTCAGTTTGGGGATGAGTAATTTCATTGGTTTATCATAAATATACACTTTTCTGTTTCCTCACTATTGGGAAGTACAGGCCAAAATGTTATTTTCTGCAATGATACAAATTTTGTTTTCTGAAACTATGCTACTTCTATTCTTTTGAGTATTTTCCCCCCAAGTGTTTTTAAGGTAAACAGAATTATAATTATAAAGGATTTTATAATTTCTAAAGACTCTCACTGGCAAATAAATAATATTCATGTAAAAAGACAATTTGTCCAAAACTTATGGTGAAAGATTTAAGGTTGAAGTTCAATGTGAATCTTCTCCTTAAACAGTTAATAGTTGGCAGATGCCATTTAGGCCCTTTGGCCCTATGGTTTGTTTTTTGTGAGGCAGTTGAAAACATTTTATGCTCCGTTTTGACAGGCCTGCCTCGCTCAAACAAAACTTTGCTGTTCATGCCAGCGTCCTTCTACTATGGCTAGTGAATGACTGGTTTCTCATTGTTTCCATTTTTATGACCAAAGATTGTGTGTTTATTTTTGGACACCGCAGCCCTGTATTTTCATGACAACTGGAGGTAACTGCTACTGTGATGCAATGTGGACAAGCTGACTGACATTATTGAGGCCGGCAGGTCTACACATGACTCTATAGCGCTTGACAGCTCGAAGGCAGGCCATCTGTTAGTGACTGAAGAGGATACTGAGCACCAAGGCTACGAAGGCCAGCACGGTCATGAATAACCGGAGGTGAGCCACGTTGTATTCCCCTTGGGTCTTGGCCAGCCGGTAAGTCAGCGCTGATTGCAGGCACACAAACAGCATACTGGTGGGGAAGGCGACGCCTGCTCCGATATAATGGAGAACTTTGGCATTATCCACCTGTTATGTAATGGGGACAGAAGAAAAGATAGAATGGTGTATTAAAATACGGTAGGTGACAAAGACAATAACACAATGTGGGAACGGTCACAAGGGGGCAATATCACTTTCTGTATCAGGCTGATGATTCAGATTATGTTCTGGTCTGTAAGTCTTTGTTTGAAGCTTCTTTTATTTAAGTGGCCAAAGAAGAAGCAAATATTTGAAAGTTATGCAAGAAACGGGACCAGCAACACAACAGAACGCCTACTTTTCCTGGTGGTCACAAGAACGATGAGAAACAATACACAAAAGAGCTGCTCAGGAGCATGTGACCACAGCTCCCACTGCAGGACACACACACACACACACACACACACACACACACAATCTGCTGACAACCCAAATCTCCACAGATCTCAGTGAAACATCCAAAGATCATCGGAGCCGACAGAGGTCTCACTCAGCTGAAGTTACAGGGAACACGACAGAACCGACTCCACGACCTGATGTGGTTCAGGGTCAGAGCCAGTGCGGGACGCCTGCATTCACACGGTGAGCAGTGACAGGTTAAAAAAAAACCCACTGTATCACAACATGTGACTGATGATTGTGTCTCAGTTCAGTTTCAGTCTCATGTCCTGACATCGAATACCGTCTGGTTCTGCTTGTGTTGTTTCTCTTGGACCAGAAATCGACTCATTCCACCTGAAAAACTCATTGAACACGTTTGAACGGAAAATAAAAGAAGCCCAGTGTGTTTCATCTGCTGTTTTAGTCAAACTTAGAGCAAAAATGACTTATAATGGTGAATTACATATTCAATGTTTTTTTGTGTTTATTGTATTTTAAGAGTGTTTTAATATGTATGTTTGTATATTTAGAGCTTTATATATTTTTTTCTTTTTTGTTTTATTGATAATTTCTTTCCTGCCACTTTTATTACATTTGAATGGAGCAACTGTAACACAATAATTTCCATCTGGGATTTATAAAGTATTCTGATCCTGATTTCTACTTAATGACTTAAATTGGCAAAAATTAACCTCCTGATAAATTGGAATCACAAAAAATATTGGTTTAAGTCCAGTTTTGTGATAAATCCCTGTTGTAAACAAACTGAAATGTATCTACAGCCCAAAGAGTCTTTGTATTAACCTTTTTATGCATAAATTATGAAAACTTTTGCCCAGATTTTATACCTGTTTTTATTGATTTCTCTTTTGTCATGAAAACAAACAAACAATGCAATTAAAATTATGTTTATTGAACCCATTTTTCATGGAAGTCCATAAATGTCCCCTCAGCTGGACACCATGAGTTTAACTTTAGAACCAAATAAATCTGTATTTAACAAAACTATATCAGAAAATGATGAAAACTATGAAATAAAATTATGTTTAATGCTGATAATCTGATGTTTTCTCATATTTTAACATATTCAAACACTAGTTGTTACTCACTTTATGGAGATAATATGCAAAAAAATTGTTTAACTGTTAATTCCACTCTAATAATAATTCTCATTTGCGTTCCACTAAAACATGTCAGTGCAGATCAGTTTTATCCACAACAGTAAAGTT
>JAPTGW010000008.1:27427215-27437466 GCA_029814545.1 Apogonichthyoides opercularis
GCCGATCTGAGTAATTGACACCTCATTCGAATCGTCGGAACCGCAGAAATGTGGAGAGTGGTATGACGAGGTCACACGACGCAGATTTTGATGTTTACTAATACATTTAGCTGGTGTTTCAGTTTCTTCCTGTTGTCATTCCCAACATGTCCTGAAAATTTCATAAGAATCCGTCCATTACTTTTTGAGTTATTTTGCGTACAAACCAACCAACCAGAGCTGCTTGGTGGAGGTCTGCGCTCTCCGAGTGCTTTTCTAGTTATTACTACTTTGCCACTTGTTTCTACCAGGACTTTCCAATGTGCAATTGCAATTTTTTGCTACTGTTTTTTATAGTTATTGTATTGCTATTTTCTTGTGGTATTTCTTGTGTGTGCTGTATATTTTCTGTTTTGCGCCTATTGGAACCTCAATTTCTTGAGGGCGCTGCCCAGTTCTATCTAATCTAATCTAATCTAATGGTTAGAGACAAGTAATTTTTGATCCTGTTAGATTTATGCATCATCTACACATGTTTATATGTATAACTGTCAAACTATTGTAACAATGCACAAATAGAAAAACTACACACCAGATAGTTGCAAAGGTAACATCTTATGTCTCTCTCCATGAGCTGTTCAGAGCTGTTGAAGTGTTTCTGCAGCTTCAGCATGACCACACTTAGTGATTTTCACCTCTCTGAGTACTTTTTCACCTTGCTTTCCAAGAATGGGGTGAAATATACGGATGTAACATGACATGTGATGACATGCAAAATAATTTTTTTGTCTCTGACCATTGACCACTATTCATATTTTTTCTTGGTCAGGTCCCATGGAGCACTGCAGAGGTGGGACTTCACATATGTGTTTTCTACATTTTGTCTGTTAAAGTCTATTTCTTGACACATTACTGCCATCTGTAGATTTGTGAAACTGTGAAGCGATGTTTAATCCAACAAAGGGCTAGAGGGCTAGTGTCATTATATTAAAAAGTTTCATTCTACATATTGGAAAACTAGGAAAAGGAACTTGAACTGTTTTCTTTTATTGGCTCTTTCTTGGAATGAATCTGTTTTTATGTGTTTGGCCAAGACTGAAGGAAAAGGGCAGAAGAGAGGAGAAAAAATACAGTGTCCATTAGAGATGAAAGGGAGATCAGATTCCTAAATCTGTCAGGAATTTGTGCTCCCTTCTGTGATTTCATGTGTAGGCAGCCGCCTTGTTAGAACTTGTCATTAAAGACAGAGGCGTGGAGAGGCGAGGAGGACGGAAAACAAAGTATTTGATTTTACTACACAACACAAAGACAGAGCGGGCGTTGAAGTGAGTTGCCTACTTCTGAATCGCTGACTGAGGGAAGGACGAGGGGTGAGGGCAACTGGTGGGTGAGGTCGTAGTATTTCACCTCCCCAAGGATGAGTTCACAAAAATGAATTGATTAAAATTAAAGTTCTTTATCATGCCAGAAACATTGCTGTTTCACGTTAGAGCTGATTTTATGACACAAACTAAACTATGACACTGAAACAGAGAGACATTTCCTGTTTGTTATAAAACAAGTGGACATCTGTGACATCTTTCTTAGATTTGTAGGTTGCTTTTTAGCATTTGGTCATGGCCATCTTGGTTTTCTGGAGCCAGAAGTTACTATGTTTAAACAAAAGGTTGGAGCTGCAAGTGTGAAAGGGTGAAACTCACCATGCTAAAGCTGTAGAAATAAGAGAATATAGAAATATATTGAAATAACTGACCACACTCCATAAGAAATGTCCTAGGAAACACCAAGGATTTTCAGATACTTGCTAAACGATAACACATAAAGCTGTATTAACAGTAACATCAACTTTGCATAATATCACCATCCACCTACAATAACTGTCTATGTAATTTTTTTTTCTTTACAAAAATTACTTTTTTGCATAAATCATCTCCTCAATATGCTGGCCACCTCTGGTAAAATTGTCTAGATTCTCAGTTGTACAGATTATACATTCTACCTTGTAAGATAATATGCATATGTCAAGAGTGTGACTTATTCCTGTTTCTGCTTTTTGTGTTTCCTGAAAAATCTGAAGATATGACCAAGGTAATAGGGGTTTTTCACGCATGACCTGGAAATGGTTTGAAATGACTGAGTTTGTGTATTTTTTTTTCCGGTTTACTTGTCAATAATGGCTGAGGCCACATCAAAGTATCACTGCTGTGTGCCCCAGTGTACATGGAATAAACAAAGGCAGCTATATTTAAATTTTAACGGTTTTCCTTCAGATTTAGTTGAGAAGAAGAAATGGGTAGTCACAATTCATCGAGATGAGGGGCTGAACTTCAGAATCCCATCAGGAAGTACGTTCATGTGCAACAGGTGTCCTGAACACCAGCATTTCTGGGAAGAGGATTACCAGGGAAACATCAGCGATATTGTGAAGATTGTGAATTTATGCGATGTACACTGAGGCACACAGCATTAAGACTTAGATATGGACTCAGCCAGTGTTGACAAGTAAACCGGAAGAAACGATACACAAAATTAGTCATTTCAAACTGTTTCCAGGTCATGTGTGAAAAAGCTCTATTTTTTTGGGAAGGTGATGATATGTGAACACAAGAGTTAACAGCGCTATTGATAGTACATGTCATGTGATACCAAATTTTTCAGCTTTAGTAACATGAGTGTTTGCAGGATTACTTACTTTGTCATCTGACTTTGACTTTTTATTTGGCTAATATATGTTAAATTGTATTGGTCCAGTTTCTTAAAAATTGGGCAAGTTATTCTTGATTATCTGTTCTTGCTATTTTTATCTTTAGCTTCATGTCGAGCCACCTTTTTAAATGTTTTATTTCCCATTGACATTGAGAGGGTCCACTGATGACCTGCTCAACAACATCCTGATACAATCTGACAACATTTCTAGCTTAACTTCTGTCACCCCGCCAAAGCATAAAGCTATCATCTTTTTTTTATGAATACAGGGACATCAATCTTCCATTTCTTCCATTAAATGTTAGTCAGATTAGCTAACCAGTGGTGCAAGTGAGTGCTGAGATTAGAGGTTGTACTAAAGAGTATGATGAAGAGTTGTACACTTTGGTATGAGTCTGTCATGCTAACGAGTATCGAAGTCAATATAAGTTCTTTGTAAGTGCAGATAATGGTACATTTGATACACCCTCCATACACAATGTGACCCACACTAGCTTCAAATGTAGTCAGGGAGATCCGATTAAAATCAGTTCACAATCCGTTTATACTGTATCCTCATAACTTATATGGATACAGATCATATTTTGATACCAGATGAAGTCTTGGAAGTATCTGAGTACATGCCAGATACCAAAGTCTTTTATTAAATCATAGTAATGGGGGAATAATTTACAAAACATGGCCATTAGGACACAGTAAAAAAAGTGAGACTGGAAGTAAACGACGGATTGTTTTTGAATGGAGGTCAGTTGGTTTGTTTGGAGTCAGCATCTAGAATCCTTCAGTGGTTTTACACTTTAAGACACTCACACAATGATTCAAGCTATGATTATATCCCCCTGTTCAAAATATGGGTGTTTATTGATAATATGTAGGTTTGGATTGGCAGGTCTTCAGGTCAAACATGAAGTGATCATAGTAATGTGGAGCAGACAGGCTGGAGAGCAGAAATGAAGCCTGGGTGATGAGATAATATGTTATTTCCCTCACAGCTCCTCATTGTAGTTATAGGTCAGTTAAGTGGTCTGTGCACAAGTACAGCTCCAACACTCCTCTCACATTGTCACATTCAGGTGTAAAGAGACACTTCACATAATAGTCTTTTTATAGAGATAACACTGTGCAAACAGAACACCAACTCAAATACTTCCATTATGTTTGTGGATGGCAGTGATGGGTCCACAACTTTGATCCTAACGATTTAAAAGCAATTTGATGGATCAGTCTGCACTTTGGTACAGACATTCACGGTCCCCATAGAACAAATAATCATGAATATTTGTCTGATGGTAATCGCCTCTTTTTTGGCAACATACTTAAAAAAACGTATCACATTCCCTTCCCTGTTCCCATCCCAAATGTGAATTAGCCAGCCAGCCAGAAAATATTATCCTCAAATCCTGCTGGAAGAGCACATTTATCAAATTAAAGGCTTCTCAGAGAGTAGTTCAGCCTCACATAGCCCTTTTCCACTTAGGCAGTTCCAGGGCTGGTTTGAAGCTGCTGCGTAACCTTGGCTACCCAAGAACCCTCTCAGCCAGGAAAACTGGTTTCAGTGGGGCACCAAAAAAGGGCAAGTATACTATAGTGTAGTATCTTGCAAATGTGATCTAATTAAAATGGGGGATATTCCAAACGCTGGATGTAAACACATCATGGCTTTGGGGTCTATGAAGGGACACCAGTGGACACTCTGTGTCACTGTTGTCCTGTGGGAGAAGTGGCTCAGTTTCCTGAATAAATAACTAGTTTGCAAAAACACTAAGAAGCCAGACTACTAATGTTTTCATCTTCACACAATAAAAACCAATGTTAAATGGTAGCCAAAAAGAGTAAGCACATCTCTACTACTATGTCTGAGAAATATACTCTATTGTACCACAAAACTAATATTTACACAATGTAAGCATTAGGGGAATGTTGGTTGACCTCTAAGAACTGGCTGACATTCATTCACAAAACACCAAAGTTGAGGCTAATTAGCTGCAAACTGCTTATGCTTTTATCATTGGCTGAGTTTAGATTTTTTTCCCTTTTAGTTAGATCAGCTTTTTGGATTCTGACTGGCATCAGGACATAGAAACTAGAAGGTTCTGTGTTCCATTCCAAGTTGAACCTTCCTTTGCCTTCCTGTGGAGAGTTTGCCTCTTCTCTTTGTGCTGCATGAGCTTCCTTCAGGTCCTCTGGTTTCCTCTGCCATCAAAAACTAGTATATGAAGTTTAATTCTCATGTCAGTGCCCTTAACCAAGGCACTGATGAAGATCTGGAGTTTGCCACCTTCAGTGGCAGCTCATTGGTCCTAATGTACTAATCATTGATGCTAATGATACATTCTGTGTATATTAGGATGAGTAAAATGCAGGAACCAAATTTCCCATGGGGAAAATAAAGTGAATTAACCTTTAACCTAAAGGTTAAAACCTTAGATCAGAACCTTTTTTTCTTAATTATAAACAAACAGGAATCCATGGACTACCACAACATTACACAGATGGCTAGTTAGTCAGTTCATGCTATCAGTGTTGGCTGATGAACTATTTGCTAGCCAGCTGATGTTAGCATGCTCCTGTATGACATTACCATTGGCCCATATACCAATGCACACAGTTTGGATCCACAGTGACATAAGGATGAGGCTCTCCACTTCATGGAAAACCAGATCAATTCTTGTAGCCAACTCTGACAGGTACTATCCTAACAGGTTGGCATTTGTCAAATTGGGGGTAAACAGGGCTGCAACAATGACCATATCGTCTCAGTTTCATCTGTGTCTTACACAGCCGTTCTGGATTTCGCTTTCTGACTCTTTATAACTCCCCCATGTAGTCTGTGTGGTGTTACTGCTGTGATCTGAATAGTGTCTTTACCACTTCACATTGATTCTGAGTCACTGCACCAAATGGGCTCAGCAGACTGACTGTTTGTGTTTTCAAACCTGATTGTCCATACAATACACATGAATAACAACAATGTAACTCATTCATACCTGTTGTGAAAATCTGTCTGTGGTTAGAGCACAGGATCAGCTGTGGAAAAAGCAGCTGAATCATTGTTTTTTTGCTCAGTGACACTCGGGCAGATGCTTTCTCATGGCTGGGTCGAGGCTCCTCAGGCTGAAGTCTTATAACCAAAGTACCATGCCTTTAAACTTCTCTTTGTGCAGTTTTAGGTTGTTGTTCAAGTCCTTTTTCCTGTGAAACTTATTCATTTCTTCTTGGATTTCACCATGTAACAGTGTATTTTGTTTTGCCAAAGTTGTCAAAGTATTTTTTGATCGAGATGTTGCTTCAGTGCAACATTAAATGGGCAGCACACTCCATTCATAAGCTAAAACACTGATTCCAATTTTGCAGTGTTTTCATATTGGTGCTAGTGTTGTGATGGACTTAAATTGATAATAGAAATGCAGCCACTAAGCACAACCCTGTTCTACTTTAAGGACAACAGCACATTCTTGCCTTTTGGCACTGTTTCAATCAAATACATTTGGCTAAAATCCAATCTGTCTATGTGGCCTGTAGTCAAACTGTGATGAAAGCAAAATATCATATCAAATGTCATTCATATCCCCCTGTTAAAATGTGATATAACTATGAAATGAAATGAATGAAGGCATCCCCAGTCCTTAGTATCAACCACATTTCCTGATTCCAGATGTGGTTGTAACATTGTTAGTGTGGTGTTGCAACTGTGACAAAGCCAGATCGCTGTGGTTGGGCTGTGGTTAAAAGCATCAACGATCGTGGTTCAGCTGCTGGAGCTGACAGCGAAGATGCGGAGGAAAAGTCTACAAAGGCCAACAAAAGACAAGTTCAGCTTTGAGTGATGAGACATCCTGCATGTCCATGATAATTAGAGACCTTCCCTCCTGTGTGCAGTGTGTGAGCGACGTGCAGCGTTGCACTGCAGCACTGCAGACTGGAACAAAGCATTTTGCAAACACATGCATGTGCCAAAACAGTTCAAAGCAGAAGATCCTGTCAGCATGTTGCACAAAGACATTTCAAAAGACTATTTTCCATTGTTCCACTGATTACTGTATTACACATTAAAATGGTGCAGTCTTTCCAGCTCTAATTTTAATTACCAAGTCTAGAATTGGCTTAAAATGACAAAGTCTGACAAAGATGAAAAGCTGGCTGTCACACAGAGGAGGAGATGCAAAAGTAAAAAAAAAAAAAAAGTGCTAGTAGCTTTGTGGAAGATTATCAAAGTGTGTTGTACTTGAATGAATGACGAAATTAGTTAAGTGATTGGTTTAAGTCCATTGTAAAGCCACATTCTGACATTTTCATCATTTTACTGTGTCAGTTAGTAGTGTTCTCTTTTCCTTATATGAAAATATGAATATTGTTAGGATTTGGATTATTGGAGGCAGAATACGCAAGTTAAATTCAATAGGTATGATATCACCCGAGGCTTTAGAAAACTAGGATGGCTGTTAATGTAGACAGATTTTAATAAATGTAGTTAAATCGATCCCTACATCTTGTTGTCCTTGTTGCCCCTCTTTTGCCAGAACCTTGAGGAAGATCTATCAGATGGATATTTTTAATATCACATTTCTTGTTATGGTATTAAAAATTACAGGCATGTGCTGAAATCAGAGGGCAAGAAACAATGCAGTTTGAGCATACACACCTTCCTACTGCAGCTCTCTCCTCTCAGTCTGAATAAAAACACTAAATATGTGTGAACTTGTTTTTTTTTCATGCTGTGATGGAAAAGTGAAGCCTCTATTCCAAGCTTCTGTGTGGAGACCCAGAGTAGAAGGATGTTCAGGTCTCACCTGGCAAAACTGATCACTGACTGGTGACTACAGCTATCAGTCATGTATTTAACCCTCCTACCTGTTTGAGAACAGTTTGAGTTTGGATAGATTTTCTCCAGCCTGAAAACACAGGCAGGATTAGATATAGTTTCATGTCCTCTCAGACCACTTCAATAACAATATACTGAAAGGAAATTGTGGAAAAGCTGTGCAGATCTAAGTGCCAAAATGAAAGTCATATTTCCAGAAGATCATTTATATTATACTGTTTTATATTGTTTTGGTCGTTACTCATGTCCTTTATTATGCTTGAAGTGACGACTGACCCAATCATCAGGGTTTTGCTGCAAAGTTTATCTTGAGTCAGTGAGAGGCTTCGGTTGTTCGTTGTGTTAGACAGACATCCTTCAAGGTTACACATTTCCAAGTGCCACAAGGCTTTTCTACTGCGCCAACGCAACAGGACTTTACATGCATATGATTTACATTCACCAGATATAATCTCAAACCTTCAGATTTATTTTTGCATGCAAATGAAGGACTGCTTCAATTAAAAGCACAGCATGGTGCCATGGTCTATGTAAACAAAGCATGAAAAAACAATTTAAACATTAGGTTCCTGAGTTGAACTTATCCTTTAACTTCAAGTAGTAGCCCCAAAACATACAGTTTCCTTCATTTCTTCCTCTATAATGTGTCACATTAACTTAATGAATCCATATGATTACCATTGTGAAGCCTGGTATTTTGGCATCTCTATCTTGGTTTTCTAGAGCATGAAGTGTCCACATTTGGACTGGAGGTTGGAGCTAATGGTAACTTACTAAAAACACTGACTGATAACTTTGAAATCATGTGAAACATTGGCAAGTAATTTCAGCTAAATGCTACCATGTGGTTGTTTGGTAATAGCAGAAAGCTAGCTAACCTTGATTTAAAAAAACAAAAAAAAACAAAAAAAGGGAAATTTAGCATGTCAAGGGACGATTTGAGTCGTGCATACATAGAAGCATTTATCTGTGTTGGCCATCTTTTATGACTTGCTACGGCAACCTGGCTAAGACAACAACAACAACAAAGATGACAACGACACCGTAATTACCCTCCACTGCTCACTTTCCCCCAGATTTAGATCAAAATGTTTGTCAACTAGATAGGCTCTCAGCTGTGAAATAAACCGAAAGCAGGTATATAAATTGACTCTCAAAATCAGTTCTGATCGCTAGAAAGATACTCCTTCATGGTAAGTCAAGTCTCTGTACTTTTACATAATTTGACTTGTACAACAGTGATTTGTCCTAGCGATGTTGCTGTAGCGAGTTGTAAAAGATGGCCAACGGGGATAAATGCTTCTATGCATGCGTGACTCACATTGTCCAGACACTCAAATCGTCCTTTGACATACTGTAGCATGTCAGCAGTACTGAAGTATTGCTAACATTAGCACATGACTTAATTTATGAATTTACTTAATTTTAGCAGTACATTTTGTGAAACATTTGCAAGTATTTATTGTAATATTTGAATTTGTTTTCCCATATTTTTCTTTTACAGGACCATAACATACACATTGATGGTCTTGTTAGTGTTTCATCTTCAGCACAGCTGGCGTGCATTTGCCTGTCAGTACAAAAATGTAATATTCGAGTATAGCTGGACAATGTATTGAATTTATTTGGTTAATCAAGGTTTTGCTTAATGAAAATAGTAAACAATGCCTTAATTGTAAAGGCCAAATGGCATTATTCCTCTCTTGCTCAACAAAAAATACAACCTGTTTGCTAGTTGTAATATGTTAATTTGTATTAATTTTGTTTCTCCAATCATACATGGTCTATAGTTTGAGTTAAGAGGTTATTTCTGAATGAAGCTTTGTCTTGACTTTGTGCTGCTGGAAAACAATTTATTTTCAGTGTAAATGTTCTGTTTGTGTTCTACTCTTATATAAATAAGTATATAGCCTATTGAATTTTATTACTACTATGAGTTTTATTGTTTATATTTTTTTGTCCTTTGCTCTGTCTTGATGAATGCACATTTTTTCTTGCTATTCTGTTGCTGCCTTGTCCACTGAATTTCCCCATTGCAGGATCAATAAAATCTAATCTAATCTAATCTAATCTAATCTAATCTAATCTAATCTAGTCTAATATTTTTGCCAATATTGCCCAACTTTATATTCAGGTGAAGGAGCTGTCAATAACATCTGATGATGAGTGTCAACAAAACACAAATCAAAGCTTTGCATTTGGCCTAAAATCTTTTTTTTTTAAAAGGGCACCATCAGTGATTCCTGGAGTAAATGACATAATATTTCTAGACGGTTGCTGTTTTATGAGTTGGTGTCAGCTGGAGGTGGGATTTAAAGCCCTTTGGAACAGCGCTGGGTCTGATTCCCTGCATTGCCCACAGGCACTCCAGCGCCTGAAGTGGCTTTGGGTTTGTTTTGTTGAGTGCTGTGAGCTCTCACACAGACAGAGCAGAGGAAGAGCTCCGGCCTGCTCTCCTCTTGACCCTGTTTCCCTGCTGGCTGTAGTAGAGGGGTGTCGTCTCTGTGGACCGAAGGAAAACGGGGGCAGGGCCATGTGTGTGTATGTGTTTGTGTATGAGTCTAAAAATAGAGGCAGTGTGTTTGAGTCACACGGTAGGCCTTACTTCCTGTTTTCACTGTCCAAGTTTACTTCCCAGAGAAGGAAGGGAAGAGGGAGAGAGGGATTGCTCCCCAGGTGCTCCCCTCCATCCAACCCCCCCCCCCGCCTTTACCGCTGTTATCATTTATTTTTCACAGGGTGCT
>JAPTGW010000008.1:28258667-28270264 GCA_029814545.1 Apogonichthyoides opercularis
TGCCAGGTACTCCTTAGACCATTGCACACCTTCTGTGAAAGTTTTGTTGACTTTTGTCCAGCCGTTAAGACGCGAGATGACGGACACGCACTCAGACACACAGACACATGCCACCGAAAACAATACCCCATGCTCTTTTTCGAGCGGGGTAAAAAGTCCGATGAGATGAAACATGATTGCTCAGACTGAAGTTGCATCACAAAACATCAGATATGTATCCAATATAGGATCGCATATGAAAGCAGCTGGGGGCTGATTTGAAAATATCAGATTTGTGCTGTTCAGACTGTCATAAAAAATCAGACATGGTTCACATATGGGCAAAAAAGTTAGATTTGGGCCACATTTGCCTGTAGTGTGAATGTAGCCATAGAACAGGTGTAGTACACTAAGTATGCCAAACAGATGTAATCAAAACTTTTCTGAGCAACTTTTCTGAGAGCTGCAATTTAGATTTTTTATAATATTTCAGTGGGTCATTCATCCTATTTACACAATAATAATAATATAATCTGTGGACCACTGGTGATTTGGATATTAACCTCCATGTGGCACATTCACACAGGACAAATAAAGTCTGTTTTTACTTGACTTTACAGACATTATTCCCCAGCTCTGATGCCAAAGGCAGCTTCACCACGTAACTGTTGACACATCCTCATCCATCTCATCATCTTTTAAGATATCACTCTTCTGAAGGATTTGAGTTTGTTCTTTCAGTAAATATCAACGCTATATCACGACATGAGCCTCCTGACTGTACACCCTAAACTAAAACTTATTTTATTTCATCATCAGTGCACCCTTAGTTGTCAACTGAATTGAAAATAGACTGAATGCATTGAGGAAACAAAAGATTTTGCAAATAATACTAAATTACAGAGATGTAAATTCATATAGAACTAATATTACTAAAGGTGTTTGCTGAAATAGGTCATTAGCATTGGAATGTTTAAAAAATTACAGATGTGGCCAGTTCACACAGGATTAAGATCACAGATGGTCACGATTATCACAGGTTAATGTGAATAGGGCTGTTATACTCAGGTTTAAGGTCTAAATAGAGTGGAAAAAATGTCTTTTTTACTAACCCCAACTCATTAGAAGGTTCAAGCAGCTGCAGCTGGTCATAGTAGCAGTAGGTTATGGAAATTGCAACTCCTCCATTTACTTTTAGGCATTCATAGTTTTGATCAAACCTGTACGGCAAGTGTGTTGACATATGATCCAGGGACAAATGCAGTGCCTACATATATACGTCTATGCCCCATAACACCCAAACATGTCCAAAACCTGGCATCACAGGGTACATTTTCTTTACCCTGTTAACAGCGTCTGGAGGAAGTGCAGGGGTCTGGTTTCCTCAGAGACTGCTTGAATTACAATATGCTGAAAGTAAGTAGGTAGGTAGGAAGGTAGGTAGGTAGTAAAGAGACACCAAAAGACTATCAAGCACCAACTTTTGGGAAAGGGGAAACTTGCATTCAAATAAAATATATGTAAGCCCTTGATGAGGAGGCTGTCTTCTTATCCATCTGTTGGTTTATTTGTCCACCAGTGATTATGCAAAAGTCTGTCATTTTTAGCTGCTAACATTGCACCATTGGGGACTTTGATTACAGAACTGTGGGCCCTTATCTCTACAAAGCACCCTTGAGATTTCTATTTAAAAAAAGGAATTTTTTGAATGTTTCTCATAAAATATCAGTGTTTCACCATTATTTGAAGTTGCGATCATTGCTCATATCCTGTGTAATTTTATGTTCATCATTTTTAGATTTCATCATCATTCATTTCCACATGATTTCAGACAGTCGGAGTTGTTTGTGCAAGCCATGAAAAAGAGGAAGAGAATATTAAATCCCAGAAATAGGAACCATTGACAGTCTCAAATATTCATTGCACGCACTGCAAAATAGGGCAGTCTGTCTGCAAGTTAAGTTTCTGGCTCATGGCCCACTCGGAATAAAAGTTATATCCACTTAACATCCCCAGAAAACAAACATAGCACAGTATATGACCTATAAACCTGTCTGGTGATATGCAAGATTCAAGTTATAGTGTAACTCCAGGAGTCTTCAAATTATTTATTTAAATTAATTTAAATGAAAATACTCCATTGCAAGTAAATGTCACAACGCAAACTAAGTAAAAATATGCCAAATGTACTTGAAGTCATTGTGCAGTGAAAAAGTCTGTCAGTGTTTTACTATTATCAATGATGTTTGTGCTTTCATTTCACTGCTGCATTCAAGTGTATTTTGTTTTTTACTGATGTATGTGTTCAAGGTTTATATGGTTATATTTAATCTGCAACAATGCATCATATTCTAGAACTGTGACATTCTTTTGAAGAAAAGTGCTTTATAAATGCAATTAAGTATTATTATTATTATTATTATTATTATTATTATTATATCAGATCATCATGTCTGTAGTGTTGCTATATCATCATTAAATGAGCTTTCCTCAGGCTAAGAAAAACAAGCCCAGAACTTACAGGTAATACAAGATGGTTTGAAAGACATTAGCTTAGGAATGGGTAGAAGTTTCTCTTCATCCTTCAGTTTATCACAAACATTTAAAACCAAAACATTTGGAGATGTTCACACAAAAAAAGCAGATGAAAATTGATCTAAACAAGAGCCAAAGCTGTCAGACAAATGTAGTGGAGCAAAAAGAGCAATATTTGCATCTGAGATGTAAAATAGCAGAAAAATGGGAACACTTCAGTACAGTACTTGAGTAAAAGTAATCACTTTTCATCTCTGCACAATAGTTAAATGATTCTAAAGACAAAAGGATGCTGATAACAACATATGCAACACATTGTGAATGCTGTATGCTGAAATGTAACAGAAATAACAGTCTTTCACAGAGTTGTGTAATGTCCTTCATGACCCTCTGGGTCATGGGCCTCCTGAGGCACCACAGGGTGTATAGCTGGGTGTTCTTTTCTTCAGCATGATGTAACACTTAGATCTATGAGAGCCTTGCACAAATACTTGGTCTCTCTTTTGTGAAGAAACTGTCTGAGGCTTTTTGTTTCAATGTTTAAATCCAGTTTAATGGCATACACTCAAATATGCAGAGATTTGCATTGCAGGCCATTACCTATTTGGTAGAGCTGGTACTGAACTCCAGTACTTTTATGACATGAACTGAACTGTTTGTATATTAGTTTTAGAAATGTCTTGTCATTTGACACTCAGCAAAGTTACATACAGAATTTAATGTTCTGGTAAGCAGGTTTATTTTGGATGACTAGTTTGACTAAGGAAATGCCAGGGTGTTAAAAAAATGACATTAAATTAAATTAAATGGCTGGAACAGAGAAGTAAATGTACGCCACAGTGCAGAAAATAGGCTCATATTTTTTGTCATGAAATTAAGTGAGTGTATGAAAATGCAAAAGTAAAAAATTGAACTAGATATTTGCACTGTGAAGTGTACTGTAATTTTTTGTTACATGGAAATTTGGTGTAGAAAAAAGGATCCTTATAGAAGGCATTGGAATTTCACTTCTCTCCACTCCGCCAAGCCTCATGCAGACTCAGCTGTTTTGTGCAGGAGCATCATCATCCTATTATTTCACCAAAATGAAAAAGGAACACACTATCTTTAAGCGGTCAGGTCAACTTGATAACTTCACATAAACTGAGGTAACCTGTCAGGATCTGAACTTGCCAATCCCTACTTTTTCCCTGTGTTGATCAGCTGGTTTCTGAAAATGACTTCACATAAACCTGGGTAACCCCTCAGAATCCAAACTTGGCCACTTGTTCTATACCCCCACATTGTTAAGGTTAACGTAATATCAATTCATATAAACTGTGGTAACCTCTCAGGAGCAAAATTTGGCCATTTATACAGTCATGTTGTAATGACCTTTAGTAAACTGGAGTGAATGGGTTCCATCTGCACATACATTGTGTAACATCTGGCTTTTGTAAATGTGTGAGAGACTATTCTGAAGAAGCTCCACTAGTGCCATCTGCTGGACAAACAACAAACTCAAAACGAAGCAATAATGGATAAAAGGACTTTCCCCACATATTCTCACTGGCCACATTATTAGGTATACCTGCTCAACAGCTTGACATTACAAAACTCTAATAGGCTAAATACATAGCAGTGACAGTGTTATTAGGCATGTAGACAGTCAAGACCATCAGCTGAAGTTAAAACAGAGAATAAGGAGGGGAAATAAATGTAAGTGACTTTAAACTTTGGACTGATCTGACTATTTCAGAAACATTACAACCATCTTGGAGCTTTGCAGAGCATTGTATCAGTAGAAGAACCATGAAGCAGATGGGCTACAGCAGCAGCATACACCCTCACCAGCCACTTTATTAGGTACACCTGGTACCAGCAAGGTGTACTTAAAATAGTGTCCAGTGAGCTCTTTTTTTCCCCCCATAGTTATGACACTCAAGTGCAACAGGCCAGTGTTTTTTTTTAAGACACCTACGCCAAATAAAAAGAGACAAATATAAGTGTACTCACAGTTAAGATTCTTTCACTATTGTTTTACCAATTCTATTATGTGATTATTTTTGGCATGTAAAAAAGGCACATTGCTTTTACCCTATCCATAAGCAGATTTATTAAATGTTTTCACCCCCTCGGCCCGTCGAAGGGGGTATTGTTGTCCGCATGTTTGTCCGTCTGTCTGTCTGTCCATCTGCGACACCTCTTGTAGACACTAACTCTGGGGGAAAAAAACAGCTGGAACCTTAAACTTTTTACCACACATGCATCATGTGTAGCACTTGGACAAGTTCTGAAATGGGTGACCTTGACCTTTTTTGTGACTTACTTTTCCAAGGTCAAATATCTGAAAACACTACAACTCCTCCATAACAGCAGTCTACCCTGCAGTTAGGTGTGGATTTTGAGAAATAGGACAATTTTGTCTCCTGGCATTCACAGAGTCCTGGCTCAGTGAATTGAACCAGGATAGTAAGCGGGTTTGGGACCCCAATTCGTCTGGACCGGTCAACTGAAACCACCGGGAAAAGCTGAAGATGAGGAGCATGCTTTTTAGTGATGGGTCTGCCATGAACAATCTGGCTCTAAGAGCCGGCTCTTTCTTCTGTTAAAGTAGCATGAGATTAGTCAAGATGTGTGGTGGCATTTGTGTGTCCGAGCCACAAAAAAAACAGCCCTCCAAAAAGAGCTGGAATTCCCATCACTAATGCTTTTACGTCAACAAAAGGTACTGTACAACTGTGACAGTAAGAGAAAGAATCTGCACTGCAATTTCAACATTTTTCAGGCCGAGGGGGTCATGCCATGCTCTGGTTTTCATTCTGATGTCTTTATTATGATGTTGCATTTTGATAAATACTATAATGATAATAGTCAAATATTATTAGAATTCCCAGTTTTGATCAAAAATCGTAAAACACTCCAATCTCCATGACACCCCAAATACCTGACTACACCTGTAGTGAAAGTGCAGTGAAATATGACTAGAATGGTCATATCCCAAAGCCCATAGTGCAAGGCATGTGGTTCATCTTTATTAAAATACCAGTTACCAAAGTATATAGTTGGTCTTAACATTCAGCATTTGTGTGAAATGAATATTTGCTACCTTTCAAAAAGCAGCACCAGTTCACAGTGTGGAGTATGAGGGAACATGTCCACAGGCACAGCTAGAGTTGGAGTAAAAGCCCTTCCTGTCAGTTTCTTCTTTGGGTCAGAAGAACAGCAAAGTTCCCTGAAGTTCCTCATGGCCTCACCCTCGGGTTTACAGGAAACGTAGACCAGTCTGCGAATTGCATGTTGGTTTCGTATGGCTCTGATTACACGGTAGTGCAAGCCAGATCGACCAGGGTTCACCACAGCTGTAAGTTGGTCTGTAGAGCTAAAGTGGTTCATGAGGTCAGGAAGCACCACTTCTGCCTTCCCACGTATAAACTCACAGTTCAGTATGTTGTTAAGCGCTGCATTAAGTCTGGCATCTTCCACTGCCTGCTCTACAAGCTCAATGCCAATGATTCTGTCCACTCTGGGAGATGTAGTAATACCGATGGCTCCTGTCCCACAGCACACATCAAGAAGAGTGCCTCTAGGTTCTGTCCTTTCTCCTCCTCTGTCTATGTTTGGTGTGCAAAGGTCTCTCACTGTACTGTAGAGTACCTCAGCTGCTGCCTGGTTCACCTGGAAAAAGGCATTGGCGGAGATCCGGAACTTGAAGTCCAAAACCTGTAGATGACAAAACAACACAAGAGTGTAAATGGTCAGATTGAATTGCTACCTCTGCCATAATCAGTACTCCTTATTGACACAATTCATTATGTAGTTTCCTACTGAGTTCTGGTATTTCATTTTCTGTATCAAAAAAGTTTTAGATGATGATGAAAGATGGGGCAAAATGTCATTCCTAGAACTGAAGCCCATCTTTCATTGAAGTATCTTTAGCACATTTCTTACTTCCATTTTATTTTCATTCTAACTTCAAATTATTATTTTTAGAAACTTTACAATTAGTTCTGCTGTCAACTTTCTTCAACAAATGAAACCATGTTTTGTTTCTTGCTCTACACAATAACTCACTGGCATCTTTGTTTTGCAATACTGCAACTGTCTGAAAATTATGCTAGCATTGATAAAAGTAACTGATAATCTCAGAGGCAGAGTACTTAGAATACATTCTTAACTGGAACCTGTTCTCAATTCCTACTCATAGTAAGCACTTCTCTATTTTTACATTTCCTGTTTAGCCTATGCATTGCTTACAGGGAATAGTAGTCATCAGAGATAATGACTAAAAAACAACTGAAGGTATGTGACCTGAAGTAATCTCACTTTGGGCCTGCAGATGACAATTATGTGAACATTAAGTTAAAATAATATTGATGTTTAATGTGATGTATTATTTTAGAACTTCCTGATTTATTATAAACATGATTAACTTGTCAACATGACAGTTGACAAGTTATACATTTACTTATTATTAAACTAACATTTAGAGGCTGTTGTTTTCTTCACAACTCATGGTCATATTTTGGACTGACTTTCTTCCATTTTCCAAAACCATGAGCAATAAATTTAGTATCACAATATTTTTACCACCTTAAAAACAAGCATCTATTTGTAGTTCTTGTTGCACTAGGACTCAAAAAGTATTATGACATTAGTGTAACAAAATTAGTTAAAAATAGAAAGAAATACAAAGGTTTTCACCAGTGGCAGCTTACACTTCAGGTTAAGTACTTGAGCTTTGTCTGGTACAAGTGGCATATTCTTATTCTTATTCTTACTACTACTGCTATTTGACATTGTAATTAGTATATATAAAATCTTTAGTCCTGACGGTGTAAATTACCTTCTCATATATGTATGGTTGTCCATACAGATGCTGGTAGGGGGATACTTCATGAGTGCATCGAGTCATGGTGTTCTCCTGGAAATACAGTGAGTCCAGCTGACAAATTGATCCTGGGCCAGATGTGAAGTAGTCCACCAAAGCAGTCTTGTGGACTGCCACTTCTTCTGGTGCAAGGGTCTGTGGGTGAAAGTAGACTATGGCCATAGTGTGCCCCTGTACATTGGTCCTCACTGTGATCTCCCTCCAATGGCCTGTGTGAAACAGTAGACAGGGCTCCAGGGGGGACATGCGGATGAAGTCCTGATAGCATCGAGCAACCTGTTTGTGCTTCTCGGACATGTTGAGCAAGTGATTGCCATTCACACAGACAATGTTATTCTCCCTCCCTGTACCAATGTAAAACCCAACTGTCTTTGGATTTCCATCTACACCTCTGTTAACAGAAAATGAAGACTTGTTGCGGTACCCATCTCTAACTGGAGAAGGCAGAATATTTAGGACAGGGAAGCTGGTTTTACCTCTCCTGAATGATGTGCACAAATCTGAAAGATCCTCGCAGAGCCGTGACAGAATTCTTTCCTGAGCATTTTGCTTGATTTCAAGTTGTTCATCATAACTTAATCTCCACAATGGTGTGACCACATCAGCCAACCTGTCCTCCCAAGATGCATGTTTTGACAAGGAATATTTTTTTCGAATGTTTCTCCATTGTTTATTGGACTTTGGTTTCCTCTGGTATGTGAGGATATTGTTATTGGCTGAAAAAAACAAACGGGTTGTCTTTAAAGAAACAAATATATTTCGTTTGGTTAGCATGACTGACCTGACAGAGAAAGCCATAGAGGTTTTAAAGTATAGACAGAAGATGTCGCGCGGTAAAGCTTGGATTTAAAAAAACTTATAATAATAGTAAAAACTTAAAGTATAATGAATCAACAAATTATAGTTCCCCTAAATCATGAAACACATGCTAGCCAGTGACTCAAAGGTTGTGCCATGCTAGCCCGTTCCCTTCTACGTCATCACTGTGCGTCTTAAGGCAAGTAAACATTTCCGCTGTGTCGCGATGGACTCAAACAAGGACGAAGCGGAGCGATGCATTAAAATTGCCCTAAATGCGATTAGCAACAGCCAATCGGACAAAGCTCGGAAGTTTTTGGAGAAGGCACAGCGCTTGTTTCCCACAGATCAGGCCAAAAGTACGTCGAATAAACGTCTGTATTAGTAGTAATTTTGTGTGAAAAGGTGGGCCGTAGCTGTAAAACCAAATCAGCTAACGTTAGCACATCGGACTTAACGTTAACGTATACACCATCTGTTCCTTTATCGACACTGGTATTTGTAGTCCGTCCAACCCTTAGTTGTTATAGCTCTAATTTATTACGCACTTCGCTGTGTTAAGTTGTTGCTTTCATGTAGATGTCTTATTTTATCTTTACTCGCGTCTATACTTCCGTTTCTGGCGTCCTTATTAAGAGCCAACATAAATGGCTAACTGTTAGCTCAGCATGCTAGGAGATTATTTTGGAAATATTAAACTAGACTCGTTACCTCCTTCGTTTTTACAGATTTGTTGGAGTCGTTAGGGCAGAATGGAAAGCCTCCGGATACGAATGGCAGTCCCATGAACGGGGACGGACCCACTATGAGGCACCGCGGTCACGCTGAGGAGTCCGATACGTCCGGACAGGGGGCCACAGACTCGGCCAAATCCTACACCGCAGAGCAGCTGGAGGCTGTGAGAAAGTCAGTATGAAAGGGTGTCTACTTCTGTTATCTAAGAGCTGCTTGGAAGGACTGCTGTTGTGTCTTAGAGTAAGATAAAGTCCTAATTGTTTATCATGTTCGGCCAATTATTAGATTAGTAATAATCACAAAATATTTTCAATAAATCCGTCACTCTTACGTCGACAGGTTACTTCCACCAATGTAAGAAAACTTAATATTTTGACTTATCAGTTTTTGGTTGACTAAAACAATTAATTTTAATGTGTCAGCCTGGGCTGTCCGTTAACAACGTGCCCTTAGATAAGGATAAAGATCACATGGGCAAAACTATATATTTTGACTTGCAACATGTATATATTTTTTCAGTTGTAAACTACAGCGGTTCATGTCACAAAAATGCAAAATAAATGATTAATCCATAGGCTCTTTTACGAAGCTTACAGACCTACAGTGTCTCTAAGACAGTGCTTCAATAACATAATGCCATTTAGATTCAGGTTAAGAAGATGATACAAGTGTAAACAAAAAACACCCAACCTAGTTGTCCTGAAAATGTACTTATACGGATATAACATTTATAATAAATAGTAAGAACATAGGGCAATGATGATTTGACATGTACTGTTTTTACACCACTGTTTTAAGTGACAACAAATGGTGACCAATCACAACTGCGATTATGTTTTCCTTAACAATGTTGTATACATTGGACAGGGTATATACTCTAATACTTAAATGGCACCAACCAGATTTCTTAAATATATCCAAAAACTGACTAATGCTTGCTATCATCAGATAACACATTTCTACATATGTGGGATAAATCTCATCAGTGTTGGTGTATTCACAAGAACAGCATGAATGCATTTTTTAATTAATGGTATCTTGTTCACAATCAGCTAAAATATGTAGCAAATATATTTATGTTTTTATATACACCTGCCTTGAACATATAGAAATGCAAATGAGGTACATATTGGATATATATTTTCTTTTTGTTAAAAAAGTGATATTGACATTGTGGTGTAAAAGAATCAATCAGGGATGGGTATGAAAATATTTGAACAATACCCAGCACTTTACATAACAGTGCAAACTTACTATAGTTAGTCCTTTCCTCTCGCTCCCCTAATCCTCTCAAAAAATCATTTTCTGTCTGAGCCTATCACCTGTATTTTGTAATTTTGGGCTGTCTGACGTATTTACCCTTTAATTATTTTTGGATGAAAGATTTTAGGAGGTAAATGAATAATAAAAGATAAATAATTACTGTAAACTAGCTTGAGATGAGTAACATTAATGCAATAAATGACCCAAGATGCAGTACTCGCTTTAAAATGCTGTGTTTACCCCAGTTGAACTGTAATACACTGACTCTTCTCAAAATATCACCCAGTGACAGTTGTTCTTAGTTGATGCTCTGTTGGTGTTGATGTTATTAATAGATTCTTACTTGGATGTGAATAAAAACCACATAGAGATATTGATTTATCATCTGAAAGTCAGTGTGAATTTTAAAGCAACTTTTAATCCAGATATCATGTCAAGTTTTATTACATTCCTTGCTGGAAACTTTGGACTTATTTGCTTATTCCAAAATTGACTTTCAAAAAGTGAATTTGTCAGCGCTCGTATTACTTTCAGTAAATGAAGTGTTTCAATATCGTCTCCTTTTATCATTCAGTCTTCTAATTCTCTGACCTCTTTTTTCATTTTAAAGGATTAAAAGCTGTAAAGATTATTACCAAATTCTTGGAGTGGAGAAGAGTGCCTCTGAGGATGATCTTAAAAAGGCATACAGAAAACTGGCCTTGAAATTCCACCCAGACAAAAATCATGCGCCTGGAGCCACAGAGGCATTTAAAGGTAAATTTAGAACAATTCCAAGTTGGTGTCCAGAAAACATATGGCTGCAAGATTACTAAGCACAAATATCTGTGTGTCCTTCAGCTATAGGAAATGCCTATGCTGTGTTGAGTAATGCTGAGAAACGAAGGCAGTATGATCAGTACGGTGAAGAGAGAACACACACAACCAGACAGAGACACCACCGTGAGTTTGAAGCAGACATCTCACCTGAAGATCTCTTCAACATGTTCTTTGGTGGAGGCTTCCCATCCAGTAAGTCAATAAGGATATGTGTTTATGGCCATGCTGTCAGTGTCCTGGAAGATTTTTGTTTTATCATGATTTGCTTGACCTGCATGACCGACATGTCCTTAACATGACTAAATGTATGGTTTTGATATGTCAGGTCAGTCAGTATTACTTGCTTTTAACATCAGTCTTACTTTTAAATGTGCTTTTGGGAAGTGTTATGATCATGCTGTAACAAAATTACAAAAAGGGAACCGGCAGGAATCCAGATTAGATTAGATTAGATTTGATTCAAATAGATTAGATAGAGCTTTATTAATCCCTTGGACAGAGCTGTCAGGAAATTGAGGTTCCAATAGCAACACAACACCGAATGTATAATTTAAAAATATTCTAAGAAAATAGTAATACAAAAACTATAAAAAATATT
>JAPTGW010000008.1:28443015-28454772 GCA_029814545.1 Apogonichthyoides opercularis
TGGGACACATCATGTCTACAGCTGTAAGATGTCCTGTTCATGCTGATCTGAGATATAAACATTAATATTTATGATATTTATCACAATATAAAATTATATAGTGACATTTGTCAATATTATTTTGCGGCCCAAACCCCTGTTAGAAAAGAAACACCTGAATTTAACGTGTCCCAATATTTTTGTCCATATTCTATATGATTTCGGTCATTATGCTATGAGGCTAACGATATGAGATCGAATGTTGATCTGTTCAGTTTTTATGTCTGACTCCCTTTTACCCAAGGACATACAAGGGAAAGAAGACAACAGATAAATCTTTACACTGACAATGTTAGAAATAACTTATTTTCTTTTTTTTATTGTATGCTTCGCCTTATGATGTGGAAGCTGCGATTTAAAGACCCCCACCCTTTTCCACACCACTCAACTGTGTGTCAGTGTTTGATGCAATGCTCCACACATGAGAGCCTATGTATGTGCATTTCTCTGAGAGGGCCATTTGAAGAGCAGCAGGTCAATACACATTCATAGAGAGTGCATTTCCCTGAATGCTTCAACAGTCCGTAAAGACGCCTTAGTGCCATTTTCCACCATATTCTGCTTACCGCATTAATCCATCGTACAAAAGCGTCCCTTTGCGCATGGAGAGAGGACACTCATAGACCCACACACACACACACACACACACACACACACAGGCCCGTGCAGACTCACATTTTCACAGCTTCAATGGCAGAAAATCCATAGACCTTTCTGGGAGGAGGAATTCCATTAGATAATAGATATGGAATCCATCTCGATTCCCCACCTTATCTTCTCCTAGGGTGAGGAATCAATACTGGGGCTTCAGCTCAACTGCCAACAATAACAGGAAATTGATGGGACGGAGTAAGCAGAGTGGAGGTCCAGTAATGGCACTTTCTTGGCCACCTCTGTAATGCAAATCAGAAGGGGAGTTAATTGGTGAAAGGCGTCTTATAGTAATGAGGAGGAATGGGAGCTGATGCTGAGTTCATGATCTAACACACTGAAATGAGGTTGTTTAGAAAATCCAACAGAATTAGAAGGCACTGAATAAACAAAAGGCTGTAGACTAACAAAGTTACAGAAGAAGAGAAGGAACATGTGCACAGATATCCAGTTATCTGAACAAATGGGTGTGTGCAGAGTAAAGGCATCTAATTTTCCACAGAGCTATGGAGGTTTCCTGTCAGAGTTGCCAGGTGCTGTGTTTACAGAGACCGTTGCCTGGCAACACATTCCAAACAGTATTAGGATATGAGGACAGTGGAGCCGCAGAGAGGTGGCTGTTGGGTCAGGTGCTGCAGTACATAGGCTGAGATTCTAACTTACAGATACTGTTCACCGAGGCCGGGGTGGCTCCTTTTTTACGCACACATAAGTCATTTTGTGTTTGTGTATATTAGGTCCCTTATATTGCAACATGAGGGTGGGTGTTGGTTGGGAAATTTAGAGCTCACTGGCTATCAAGGTCCAGAGTCCATTCTTACTGGGGTTGTTTGCGCAGCTAAAACACCACTCATTGCGTCATATCACAGAGGGGTGTCAGCAGCAGAATGGGAGAGCCTGAATGACGACTGGAAATCTGCAACTGGTTTCAATCTGTGTATGTCCTGCAAACGCCAACAAACCGCTAGAGCTCATTTCGTCTTCATTCTTCCTAATTTGTTTACACTCACCCAAATTGTCCGAGTATTCAGATCCTTGAAGTTTTAACACTGTACTGTGAAATACTCTACTACTCTGCAGTCAAAATAGTTCCTAAAAAACTGTATTTAAGTATTAGCCACAAATATACTTAGTTAACTATTACCTATTGTACAGTGAAACTATCCTTATGTGTTTGCATTTATGTTACTGCTGCATTATTGAACTTTGAGTTCATTTCTACAACTTTATATACTTGCAATGCATCAAATTCTATGAGATTTTCACATGTTTGTGGAGTCACCATGTGAGAATATCTCTAAAAAGACCATTTTTTATGAGCATGGAAAAGGTGGTCTTTTTTGAGCCAAATAGAGATTTAAAAAAAAACAACAACAACCAGAAAACAAAAACTAAATAAACTGTAACCTGAAAAGGTATTAAAGTTGTCAAACTTATGTAGTAGAGTAAAAAGTACAATACTTCCCTCTGCGATGGTGGTGAAGTGGAAGTATAAATCAGCATAAAATGGAAATACTCAAATAAAGTACCTCAAATTTGTTCTTAAAGTGCTCACATGCCACGACTGAAACTGTCCTCTTAGGTTGCTAATTCCTAGACTAAATATTGGGATTTAACATAGTAACACAGGCCACAGCCTTTTGCAGCCTTTCTGGATGAATTAGTAACTCATTCACTCACAGCACAATTACTGTAACTGCGGGTGAGCTAGTGCTGAGCAGCATTTAGATGAGATTGCCTGGTCTCATCCATAACTAATGCTATTAGCTGATATTTGCACTGTAAAGATAACCCCAGCCCCTCTACCCCACACCACCACTGACCTGACACGGCCAGCAGGTGGTGCTGTCCTCTGTGGTATCACTGTGTGTTTGCACTGCTTTAAATATTTAGGCAATAAATATTAATCCTTATTTTTGGCACCTTGCTGTGTGTTGACTCATTGATATGTAAAGAAATGGAGTTAGGAGTAAATGCTAACTCATTGCTGCTCTCAGTGAAGCCGCATGTTTCCACGCTCTACAATCAGTGCAGATGAATAGATGAGGCTATTTTAGATAATTGAGATACACATGATTACAAGTTGCGAGCAACACGCTTTTCTCTCTGATCTCTGTGGTTGTCGACTACGGAGCATTATCTGCAGTAATAGAGTCAGATCTTCATGGACAAATCCCTTTAATGTCATCCACAGCGCCCAGGGGAGACCACCCTCATTGGGAGCAGGGTGGTGGGAGCTAATTTCAACCCACACAATAGACTCATCTCTAAGACTGTCTTGTTAGATCCCATTATTTCTTCATCTGAAGGCCTGTGTGTGTCTGTATGCGTGCACTATTAAATGGAGAAATGTACTGTCTGAGCATTGACACTCTCCAGGGAATTAAGGTCATGTTTTCATGCCTCTTGAATACTAATAACTAAAGATTGAAGCTTTCGTCTTCCTGGACACAATACGATCTAATACAGGGCAGAGATGCGGCGAAACCTTCTGAGAGCCAACAGAATGTTCTCACAGATAACATCATGCTGCAAATCTTGTTCACGGGGAAAAAGATCAGGACATGATCTCAAGTTTTGATTGAGTATTGAGCCTTTGCGGCAGAGCCACTCCTGGCTCGCTCTGTTCTTTCTCTCCCCTTGCACAATGATGTCATCTGTGGGAAGGTATTTCTCAGACACAACCTGTCTGCTCCTGTCAGGGGCCACAGTAACTCGAGCTGCCTTAAAAGTCTGGGAGTGAGCACTGGTCACTTGCAGACAAGGGCGTTATTTATTTTTTCTGGAGGAGATTCAATATCTCCTCCTGCTGTTCCGTGGCTCAGAGCTTCATCGCGAACTCTGAGGCACAAAACACTTGCCCTCGGGAGACACACAGGAGGTTGTGCGTTCACTCAGAAAGAGCTTTGGACAACTGGGGAGTGGAGGGTTGTATAACATGATTAACAATGGTAAACGCATACAACTGCAAAGATTTGAGATCGCTAAGGCTCTTAAATAGACTATGACCTATGTATTTTTACACTCAGCAAAGTCAACATGAAACAGGACTGACTATAGGAACATGAATGTAAAATATTTGTTAATCTTTTAACATCCACTCTTTTCCTCTAATCCCTCATCCTAAAATAGAGTTAGGTTTAGGAGTTATAACAGAAGTGTTTACAGATGGCTCAAACATAACCCTAACCGTACATCTGACCCTTACCCTAAAATGGGTTCTCGATGACCTGGTGGATTTTAAATGTTGAATGTTATAATGTTCTGAAATCTATATTATGGTGACCATAACTCTATAATAAAAATATCCATTTCATTTCCAATGTATAGGATTGTATTATCTGGGTACTTCTTTCATATGGAAAATATGGAAATGCTTTGAGGGACTTCTGCTTCCAAATTTCACCAACTGCACTCCAGAATGTGATTTTTTTGAGAGACCAAAATACTCACTATTTTATTTTCAATCAACAAAGCATAAAGCAAGTGGATTTGAATGCTTGAATATACAAGGACCTAAGTGATGGCCTTTACCATCCTGTGTTCAGAACAAGCCTTTTCTATCTCTGCCAAATGCTACAAATGAAAAGCTCAGCTAGTGCATCTCTTTAAAATGAGGTTTCCTTGACCTCTGGGGACACACTCAGATGCTGCTCGCCATTCAGTCTTTTCATGAACTCCCTTGAGGATCGGCAACATCTCTAAATGAATCTCAAGAATCAGTGTGGATGAGTCACATAGACCAGTATATGACACCTAGAGCCAGTCTGTCATACGGGAGATAATAAGGCGATTATGTTCACTGCATTTTTATATAAAACAAAAGAAAGCCCAATGAGAATTAATTCTTTACACTTCAGCAAAGAAGTCACTGCACAAAACAACATTTAACATGCAAACACTGCAACAAATCCTTGCTTGAAAACATGCCCATACCAAAGCATTCGGAGATAGAGTGCAGCAATCGATTGGCTTAAAAGGTTATGCGAATCAATACAAAGTTGTTTTGGGCACCAGCGCTATTATATTAATGTCATCCTGAGAAATAGGCAGTCGCTTAGGTGGCTTGTCTGCCAGCCTGTTTTCCTTTTTAACTCTAGTCAAAGGATCCTTGTTCCAATAAAAGATTGCTATTGAGAGCTGATTTCAATGATAAGTTATGACTGAGAATTTTGAATATCACAAAAGGACTTTATTTGGAATACAGTTTGTCTGGTGATTAACACACAAAAAACACCAGTTCCTTCCTTTCGGCACTGCACCAGAGCATGGATCAGAATACCATGATAACGAGGTAACCTCTGAAACGGAATAAGTTGAATTTATAATGTTCTGTATCCTCATGAGGGCTGCCCTGTGACTAGTGAGGTAGCTAGTTGTGCAGTCAAGGATGACAAAGAGGTTGAAGTGGTCACACATTTACTCAGCTCTCTCCATATCCCTCTGGCACATGTTCTTTCCAAGGTCAGATACTGCATTGCATAATAATGTACCAAAAAAAAGGCTTGCTCAAACGTATGCATGCAAACAGGCAAACTGTGCAACAATGAGGGAAAGAAGAAGCCAACTAAAAATAGCACTATCACTGCAGCCATCACCCCAAGCACTGGACCACCACTCTGCTCTTCAAATCTCAGGACTGAGCAGAAGATAAGAGGCCTTCAAGTTTATTTCCTGAACTGTACACTGACCTCAGGTTACATATGCTTCAGCAAATATAAACAATATATGAGTGCGCTGTTGCTTCACCAGAAACATGTCTTCTTTCCTTCAGTGGCAAATGCAAGCAACCTATGACACCAGTGTGTTAAAGCGTAAGGATCACCTCCCTCCACCTTCCTCTGCCCTTCCTTTCCTTTCTTCTCCCTCCATATCATCCCCCTCTTCTCCACCTCCTCACCATGGCCTGAGGGAGCTGTTAGCTATCTGGATGCTGGCGCTCTATTGTGAGTGCTCATTGATTGCCTCTGTGCTCCTCACAGCCAGTCGGGCCAGTCAGCATGAGGCCCCGACTGTCTGCCTTATCTGCCGCTGCTCAGTCGGCATACACCGGGAAACAACAGGGGAGGGGGGAGAATGAGGGAAGGAATGAAAGAAAGAGAGAGAGAGGGAGAGAGGGAGCTTTTATAAACGGCAGTCCAAGCTTCTTGACACTAGGAGTCATATCATCTGTTTTCTGTCCCTCTCCCAGCTCCTTGTTCTTCTCGCAGCCAGAGACAATCAATGGTGTACTCAAGCAGATTCCTCTTGTCTTGTTTTAAATTAGTGCTCTCTCTTCTGCCTTCTCTCTACAGGAGGGGATCCATTTATTGCCCAGCTTCTTCTGTGCTCTCCTGAATGTTAACCCTTGTTTAGCAGGCTTTGGTTTTCTCACTCAACCAGCGAGTTGGGTTATTGTGGCACGTCCACACACAAACAATCCAGAAATTAGAATTTTTTAACACACCAATGATCATGTGTTCATCACAGGCTGTTAGCAATTCACACATATCTTAGGAATAATTAGTCAACCATGTGTCAACTGTATATTACTGAATATTTTCATCTCAGGATCCAAAATGTAAATGTGATTTTGATTGAATTAACTGAATTCATGGTGAGGGCTTTAAACAGATGCCCCCTGTTGGTTCCCGAGTCTCTACCTGTATTTAAAGTAGTTAAAGCAAGGAAAATAAGTTAAAGCCAATAGGAAGAAGTTAAAGGGATGAAAACTGACCTCTCAGTCTAATTCTTCAATACAAGGAAAACATGAGCTAATGTTGAAGCACATTAACTGATACGTAGTGACAGCAATGTTTTCAAAAGTTCAATGTGTAATTCTAAGGTTCAAAGGTCAACTTAATTCATTAGTTTATTTATGTGTTTGATTTGCATAATATAGCAGTGCAGCTGCAGACAGCGACCATCTGAATACAACTTGACACACCCGGACCTCTAGAGGTCACAAAAAACACGAGAAAAGAAGAACCCACAAAATTTGCTAGAAGCCAGGTTTTGTCTGTTTTATTTAAGGAGATATTAACTCTGGTCCACACTCAACTATAGTAGGTGATGGTCATGTAGCTTAATGCTGGATGCAGTTTACTTGAAAATAGAGAAAAACAGAAGATGTTCTGAGCTACTGTGGAAACATGGTGGATTCTGTGAACAGTGAGCCACGCTTTCTGTAGATATAAATGATTCTGTCTAAGATGATGAAAATACAATAAATCTTATTTTCAGAAAACATATTTGAATGAATTTTATGTTTATGTATTTAGATCTCTGTAACCTCCCCCCCCCCAAAAAAAAAAATTATCCACTAGACATTAAAGCACTTCTGTCAGGCAATTATAGAGATGATGAATTTCATCACATAATTATTGCATTTTTTTCTTCATGTTTTGAATTAAGTCAGACACTTGACGTCTTCTCTCAACTCTCTAAAAGCGTCCTCCCTGTTGTTTGTTCATCCAAAGCTGCAGAGCTGAGGCTGTGTAAAACCTTGGTCAGGTTCAGTACACCAGGGTCGGAAAACCCATTTAAAGCAGTGGAAAACATTGCTTTGTCCTTGCTCCTTGTTTGTGTGCGAGGGCGGTATCAGTCACTCAATGAGTCACTTAGTCACACTCTAGTCTTAACAATATATCCTGTTTATTAGTACTTGAGAGTATTATATTCAGCAGTAGGAGTCTAGTAGTGGTGACAGCAGGGTGGCACTGTAAACAACCGTCACACCTCCATGTGAACGGGGAGCTGATGTCAGCAGAACTGAAAGTCTCCCTCCATCATGTAGCTACATGAAGCCTCAGCAGCATCCATCACTCCCCCCGCTGCCTCTGCACAGAGAAGGTCTGTCACCACCACAGAGCACAGTGGCCTCAAGAAATGCACCCTAAAGGAAACGCCTGTGAATATATCAGTTTGTGTTGGATGGTGAGGCAGAAGTCCTGACTTGATTGTCTGTTATGTTTCTGAGGTCTAAACAGTTTTCATGTGTAAATTTAAAACTCTTTAACACAGTGCAATATGTATTAACCTTGTTTGAGCATGCTTCACTGAGACTTCCCTTTGTTCTCGTTTGATGCATTCACTCAGCCCTTTGAAATACTCTGTGTATGAAATTATACACAGTGCCAAGTCAAGCTGAAGTCACCCCACCTATAATCCATCCATCTTGTTGGCAGCCATCTGGCCATATTATTTTGGAGAGGCTGTGCCGCACGCCGAGCTATAAAAGCCAGGATTTCTGACAGCAAGCCATTCTTTGAACTGCTGAGTGTCACTGGAGAGTGACCCGACCGTCTGCAGAACCCCTTTGACGCCCATAACAAGCCCTGTCACCTTAAGAGAGTATTAAACAAAGACTTGATGGATGATCCAGAACAGATATTATTATTATTATTTGACTAAAACTTTAATGACAAAATTCAACAATAGATCTGTCGATGTTGATCCTAAGCTCATGGGTTAGAAGGAAACCTATACTTCCCTCGATCATTTCTTTCTTCTGTCTTTATTAAATTGCCAGAAGCTAAAATTGTCAGACAAGAAGAAGCCCAGAAGGTTTGAGGGGGATGCCTGCATGTAGGGTGGGTCTCATGGGAATAATAATACTGTTAATACTGTTTCAAAAGTTCAATGTGTGAGATTTAAGTTTATAATTTTAAGTTTATACCTACAGAGTGGATGACATCTCTGCAGTCCACCATGTTTGTGACGCCATATTTCCACAGTACCTTTGACCAGACTTCCCCTTATTCTTTTACATCATCACCTACACGTCTGAGTTTAAACTACAATGACTATTAACTCAACTATTAAAACAAACACTGTAAAAAGGGACTTTTGTGTCTGCTGTGGCCACCACGGAGGAGAGTAGAGTGGCATTGAGTTAATTATATTCTGCACACTCACCACTAGATGTCACTAAATATTGCACACTGAATCTTTAATATATTGGATGAAGGCTGTCAACAACAGAGGTAGCTCAAGAACAAAGTCCAGGGTCATTTTGACAGAAACCATTATCACAGCAACATCAGATCGCGACTTCACAGCAAGAGCGTTGTGACATTGATGGCTCACCCAATCTCCGTCTAAGAAGCAGACCCCTGAAATAAAAATGAGTGACTGCCAGAGCTGGTGATGTCACTGGCCACATTTGTCCCCATCAGTATGGCTAGCTGCTCCAACCAGGGGGCTGGGGTGTCCTTGAGACAAGCTGGAACTGTGATAGAGACACCCACTCACCCCCAACCTCATTCCTAAACCCCCACTGCCCTGAATTCAGCCCTCCCCACACACACCCACACACACACACACACACACACACACACACACACACACACACCTCCACCCCCCCACCCTCCTCGGTTTGCATCAGGAGCCCTCCAGGCAGGAAGGCAGCAAGTCAGCCTCTTCCTTCCCTTCACAGAGGAGAGGAACCTGGGCCGTGTTGGAGTGGGTTCCTGCATGGGCTGGGAGTTCCTGACAGGAATTTGACCCCCGGACTTATGACATTATGAGGAAAAATTGTGAATGACCTTTCTGCAGACTTAAAGCCTCTACTGATGATCTTTTATGTTAATGTCACAGCTATAGGAATAAAAGTGTGCACATGCAGACCTACTTTTACTGAGATAGTTTATTTGCAGTGGCCACTCTGCTATCCCATTGTTATTTTTTTATTTCAAGAAAAAAACCCAAGAAGAAATCTGGTGTGCAGGCACAGCATGAGGAGTGAGTGATTCTATCTGATGCATTGCGAGCTGAGCGGCCCTCCCTCTGGGCAGTTCAGCTTTGCCTGAGAAGGAAGAGCTTGTGTGCTGCTGCCGCTGCTGCTCTTCGACGTGCGTGTTATGTCTGTGCGCGACAGAGTCCGTGCGTGTGTGGAGCGAGTGTGCGTGTCGGGAGGAGAGACATTGTTCCTTGACGTCACCGCTCAGCCCAGCCTGCCGCTGCTCTCAAACACGTCTTTGTTATTCCGAGGCTTCCACCGGAGACTGGCTGGCGACAAAACCCGGAGCCCGGCCTGTAGAGCGGACGGAGCGGGACTGAGGGTTCCAGGGTTCAAGAGTGGAAACGAGTCTGTAAACAAGACGAAGCAAAGAGGAGACATCCTCACACTCTTAAGTAGGCTCTAAGAATACCCTGGGAATGTTTTTGACCCACTACGGAAACCTATTGATGCGATGTCACGGGAATAAAAGCAGATCCATATCTGAAAGTTTGTTTTAGCAGGATATTTTTCACCTCATAATAATATACATTCCCATCATAGACATATGTTATCATCTTATTACAACATGTAGCCACATATACAAGAAACTTTTCAAATGATGGTGTAAAATGAAGAGGTGCCTTAAAGTTATTAATAAATGGCATAATAGTTAGCTGTCTTGCATTTCAACACCCATATCTACTGTAAATCTGATAATCCATTAGTAATGTCCATTTAAAAATTTAAAGCTAGTAAAAATCAGTTGGGATTGCATGTAAAATGAATTTACAGTTTTATAAACACTGTTACCAATATAGTAAATATGACCAGTAATCACATAATAGAGCTAATAGGCTACCTTCCTTATATATTCCACATAAAATACTCAATTAAAGGTTAAGTTTTTAAAAATTATGTTCTGTTTTCTTATAGTATATTTTGTATGCAGGGCAGGCTATATATTAGGTATTTTAAATGCATAAGGTGTACTACTTAGTACTTCTGTAGTAGTATATCTTACAGAATGGTGAAGATTATATTCTTGTACAGTTGTAAAAAGTTTTTTTTTATTGTCATCAGAAAGTACCAATAGGTAAGGATCAAAATAGATATTATTTACTGTTACATTTATTATTTATTGGAGAATAAGAGGGCTAAATCCAGTAACAGATAAAAGCATGAATACCGTGGTGCATATATTTAGCATGGGGCTAAGGTAACAGGGCTGTAATGACACAGAGGCAGACATAACAGGGCTGTAGCCGCAGTCCCCTCCGGTGTGAAACGTGTTGTTAGCAGGCTATTAGCGTGTACTTACCCCTTTAACATACGGTGCCCTTCCGCCGTAACCCGTGCCAGGTTTTGTCGGCAGCCGCGGAGCACGGCTCTCTGGTAACTGAATAGCCAGTGTAATCTGACACTTCAACTTGCCGTGCTCTACGGTAGTTGATTCAGTCACTCACTCACACCATCTCCGGGGCTCTCACGTCGGCTTTGTGAAGTGGAGACAGAGACAGAGCGGAGGACGGAGGAGCACCGTAAACACGAGGGTTTTTACGAGGAAATCAAACGCGGATTTTACCCACTGAGCTCCGAGCTGAAAGTAAGTTTCGCGCCCGGTTTTGTCTGCTTTTTGTGTTGTTGTTGCTGCAACGCAGGGTCGGAACGTGCGTGCGGGTTTGCTCAAGATGGGGTTCGCCTCCCGCTGGACGGACACTACCTGCTAACAATAGGGTGACCTCCGAGAAACCTCCAGCAGCCGCCGATGAACTCGTGTCAGGGGGCAGATTCAGTTTGTTCCGCGCGGACGGGAACGCAGCGGCGTGATTTCCAGCCCGCTGTTGTATCCTGTGTTTGCATGACTGAAACTGGAGCGAAATCGCCAAAAGTCAGCGTGTCTACAGCAACATGTCACGAGAGGCAGAGAGATGATAGGAGAGGAATTTGCAGGTGTTTGTGTGGGTGAATGTGTCTGTCAGCTGATGGCACGTCTGATGCTAAACTGAATGTATGTCACTTAGCTAACAGTCCACTCTATGTGTCGAGGCTTGTCGACTCCATTGAAGCTTATTATCGGCTACCTGTTGTAATGCAATTAGCAAACATGTCTGTCTGCTACCTTTGTTAGGTCTGGTTAAATAAGACGCATGTAACGCAGCTTCAGGTGCATTGATATGGCTAATAGTGGTGATTAGGTCCGTGCAGGATTCATTCAGAGATCAATGACACCCAATGTGGGGTCATTGGAGTCCTAAAGGGGTCTCCACTGGGATAAACATAGCTCACAGAAGTAAATGCATTCACATGTCAGATGGATAATGCAAGGGTTGGACTATAATGCATGTGGCTATAATGTGTTAAGCCTC
>JAPTGW010000008.1:28529716-28539945 GCA_029814545.1 Apogonichthyoides opercularis
GGATGGATTTCAAGCAGCACCTTGGGGGGCAGAGCAGGACTGGAATGAAAGCTGGAGGGCGGGAAGGCTGAGGATGAGGAGGATCGGGGAGAGGGACAGAAGAAAAGGAGAAACACAGAGAGAGGGAGAACGGCCAAGAATGGAGTGGAAGGTGGGGGTCTGCTGGAGGCCGGTAGTATTGACGCAGTTCAGATAAGTGAAGGATTAGACCACAATGAGCCTGAAGCTGCTGCGCTCCCATTCACAGCAGCTGCTGGTGAAGTGGCTCGTCTTAATGAACTGTGAAAAGGAAAAGACCATTACATACATGTACCCACACTGACATGCTTTTTGTAGATGGATTTCTACTGTCAGCTTATCCGCCTAATGAGTGCGAGTACACTGATTTAGTTTCCCTTTTTAGGGCCGGGTGGTATGGCCAAGAATGTTTTCAGGATGGAAATGTTCATATCTGTCAATTTCAGCAATTAGCACTGTAAAATATTATGTCAAATGATTATTTCTGGTGTTTGGACCTGAGTGACAGTTATGGGGTTAGACTACTATTAAACTAAGACATTTGCCAAACAGTGGAGTATTTCGCAAATCTAGACGTAGAACTTTCAGAATAATCACCATAACATATTTGTTCAAGTACAATTAAGCAAAACAAAGCATCAAAAATGACATTGAAATTAAACAAGAATGTGAAAAATCTGTACTGTAATAATTATTATGAAAATTAGGAATGATAAATTGTTGTAGTGCTTGGTCCTAATGCTTTTCTGTGTCCTTGTTTTGGTACAGACACTAGTTTATAGAACATAACAGATCGTTTTTTACATGTAGTTTGGATCATACTAATGACTGAGTTGATGCTAATTGCTAATACGAATGCTAATGCTAGGTACTGTATGTGTATTAGGATGACTAAAATGCAGAGACCAAATTTCCCTACAGTGATAATAAAGCCACATAATCTATTTCTATAAACATTGTCTCAATAGAGGAGAAATTAAAGCCGTCATAAGTAAAATAACTATTTACTGTATTTTGTGAGCTAGCAAACAAGTGTAGCCTGTTTTTGTTAAACAGAGTAAAGCGTGTTCTCCCTCACTTTTATGTTTACAGAGTCACCAATGCACACTTTATTTACGACAAATTTGTCTGCATTTTTATTAAACGTTTAATATAGAATTACATCAATAAACCTGGGTTTACTGGCTAGCTAGTTGAAATCGGTGTTAATTGTGGAACAGAGAGCTGTATATTTTAAATCAGTCTAATTTTATTCATTTTCCATTTCCTAAACTTTCATTAGACCTAATCTGTGAATCCTTCTTGGTACATCCCATCCCTGGTGTGCACATACTGTGTATTTATGTGATGAGTCTAACCAGGGTGAAGGCATTTAAAGCTCCCAGAGGGCACGTTTTCTATAACCAAACAAATGTAACAAAATTCTCACATTTGAGAGGCTGGAATCAGCAAATATCTGGTGTTTTATGTTCCAAGAATTACTTAAATGACACCTCAGTCTGTAAAAGCTGGCAGTTAATTTACTGTCAGCCCGTGTGTTGTTCGTAGTGGGACTGGGAATTGTTTCAGATTTTCCTCTTGGGTGTCAGTGTGATACCTGAGTTTCAGGACCGATACCAAAATACTTCTTTAAAAAAAAAAAATGTTGAGTCTTTTTTTTTTTCTTTCTTTAACAGCACATTATTCTCTAAATAAACCTGACGCTTCTTAATTTTAGAGAAGAAAAACACATAATCAGTCAGGTATGAAGGGTCTAACAGTTTTAATGCCAGATCGATTGTCGGTCCCACACAGCTCACTCTGTGTGCAGCTGTATATTTATGTTGCCATGTTACATACAGATGAAGAGAGACATGCAGTAGAAACACTCAAAGAGTCGACTTTTTTAGATCACAGGTAGAAAAGCAGGATTCTGGCTACTTGCTCTTCTTCCGCCTCCCCCTCTTTTCTCCACTTTCTTTTTGAGTCTGTCTGTGCTTTAACAAAGACTCAACCCGTCTGCTGAGGAAACATGAGCACTGCATACTCTCTTTTGTTACTCTCCTCAGACACACACACACACACACACACACACACACACACTCACCCACTGCAGGAGATACAATAGGCAGTGTCATAGTAATATCTGGTGTTCATGTTGAGAAATGCTTTCTTAAAGTGAGAACTGCTTGTGTGTGTGAGGATAATGATACACAAGACTCACTTGAGTGTGCTTTTGTGGGTCACTAAAGGTGTCTTTATCGTGCCTGTTGGATTGTTTGTGACATGTTTCTTATATTTTCGTGTCTCTATATGCAGTATGTGTGTCTGTAGACATGCCTCTGTGTTTTTTTTGTTTTGTTTTTGTTTTTGTTTACGTCCGACTCCTTATCTCTCATAGTGGAATTCAGAGTCAGGTGTCCATCCGGTTTCACTGAGCCAGTCCCAAAGGCTCAGGTTTCAGGTTCATTTCAGAGGTTAAAGTTCATTCTCTTGAGGTCTGGCGGAGGGCAGCAGAGATGGTTCACACACACAAACTCGCAAACACAACAACAAATACACTTCTTTAAAGGAATGCTGAGACACACCATGAAATTATCCATTCTTCCATTGCTGTGCTTTCATTTTGAACTTCATTTATTCATTTGCTTGTTCCTTTAGGTCCAAATGTCACATATCTAATGCAGATTTCTGCACTACTGCTATGAATGGATGAAAAAACAGAAGCAAGAGGCAATCACATTTTCATTTGCTACTAAATTTGGACAAGATTGACATGTTTGCATATTAATAAAGTTCCGGGGGCTTTGATTGTCCTCATTTCTGAATGAAGGTTTTGATGAGTCAGAGCATTTATTATTTATTTATTTATTTGTATATATATTTTTGGAAATGGGTCTTTTTTTTTCTTTTTCTTTTTTTTAAACACTTTTTTTTTTTAATTAGTCAAGAGTTTTGGATTCATCATGACAAAACAATACAAACCAGATGATTCACAACAGCTGCACTTATATTAATTAATTCCACAAGGACATTTAAGTCTAAATGATGTTTGTTAAAATGTAAATGAGTAGCAAACATGTACTAGATGCAAACAGGGTTGTCTATAATGTGGATACAGCCTTTAAGGACAGTAACTCTAATGTTACATAAACTGCATACTTTCTTTTTTTTCTTTCATTCTTTTCCACCATTTGACCCAATCCTACTTTTTCCCCTTTTCTTCCTCTCTATACATGGACTGGCCAATTTCCTGAGCCTGTTTTTCCATTTTGTCTGCATATATCTTTTACATGTGCATGTTTTCTGTGTTCCTAGGCAATTGCCTTTTTGCCATCCTCTGTCTTTGCCTCACTCTCCGCTAACAGCTGAAATTGTCACACCAGTTTAACTTCACGGCAAGAAGCTGATTGGAAGTTGCAGCTATTGCCTTAATATGAAAATGACATTCTGAAGCTATTACCACATTGTTTATCCTTGGGTCTCTGATAATGGCCTAAAATAGGGGCGAAGAAGGGTTACCACAGGTTTGTGTGTTAATGTCCCAACCAAACACTTTCTTTTCTGGTAAAATTTATAATTGTAGTGCTCTTTGAGTCCTTGTGTTTCACAATAAGACAAATTAAGAGTTTCTGTCTGCTTAATTGAAATAGATACAGGATGTGTTAAATTTGTGTGAACAACTTTATGTAGTAACTTTAGCGGAGCAAATGGTAGCAGGTCAGAACAAAGCCAGGGAAATATTTTATTTGGTTTTGTAATGGATTGAGGTGGCACAGATGCTTTCAGAATAAAAGTGAGATTCATCTGATTATTAATTGTTGTAAAATGATTCATGTGCACTAAACTGAGGTTGCAATACACTATATACTAATCAGAGGGAATGAGAAGTGAAGGTCTGTCTCTAACACAAACCTTCTTCAAATAAAAGTCTCTGTTTGAGGAAATAGGTTACACCTTTCCACTGAAAGTGTGTTATTTCTGTCTCTAATTAAACATAACCAGTTGAACTGTCATATTTGTCCCTGTAGCAAACATTTAATCCAAGGCAGGCCATCTTTGATCAAAGCTGATGGCTGGTTCTCTCAGCAAACAGAAACAAAAAAGGTTGGCAAATGTTTTCCTATTCAGATCGTAGCAATTGGCATGAAAATTCATTTAGTGTCTGCTGTCGGCATAATGGCTGTTGGTGTGTGTGTGTGTGTGTGTGTGTGTGTGTGTGTGTGTGGTCAGTGCTGCCTCAGTTGATGAGGGAGATCCTTATTGCCCCTGGCACCAGAGCTCATGAAAATCAATGTTTGATTTGCTGGCTACTTGATAAAGGATTTAATGCTGAAACATGCCCCCACTCTCCACTGCCCCACTCACAGTAAAGAAATCATCATATTGAGTTCATTTTGCTTTCATTGGGGCATGTGTTTGCAAAGTGATGCTATTTTCCCGCGATCATATTTGTGCAGTAATAATAATAAAGCACTAAGATGGCCATGGTTCCCTGACAGGCCTCATGTCCAGTCGCTGCTGACTGCAGATATGTGTCCAAAGTGGTGTATAACCCCCTCACCCTCTGGTGCTCCCTGCTCTTGCTGTGTGTATCGACCAGACTCTGGAATGGAGAAACGCCTGCCCAGCACACAAAATCAATGGCTGCTGTTTTCCCTCCTCCAACGGCCTCCTGTTATCTGCAATGAATACAAAGCACATATTGTAGCACACAAGACACACACTCATACACCTCATCTTAAGTCCACTCCCCTTCGCTGCGGCTGCAGCCGCTCACATACAGACCACAGGAGATTGGAGTAAATTACAAGTCAGTTAAACCTAATTGGAAGAAATATGGCCCTCACCCTGTGTTTCTCTGCTTTGGAGCGTGTTTTTGTTTCAAATATTGTGCAGCTGAGTTCCCTGTCACCTAAGAGCACTTGAGTCAGGCCAACTCACGCCACACTGCAGTTTATTATTTCTTCTACCATATACACTCTGCTGTGCAGGAAAATCAAACGAGGCAGGGGAAAGTGTGAAAGAAACATCATCCGTCTTCTATTGTGTTGAGTAGAATTAGCAAAGTGGCCACTGAGTGTTTATTTAGCCAGCAGGCAGTCAGCTTCACTAAAGGCACCAGGATCAGATCAAACCTGTTTTCACCATTATGCAAACCCCACTGTTTCCCTTTTACTCTCACTGTCCTAAACTCTGTCTTTCTCACTCGCTGCCTCTCAGTAAGGGATTATAGGTGGCGGAGGGGGAGGTGGTAGATTAGCGGCCGCTGTCCGGTGGGTCCGTCTGTCTGCCGTCGGAAAATAGAATTCATTTGTGTGATCCAGATGCTTATGCTTAGCTCTCCTCCACATCTCTTTTTGTGTGTGTGCTGCTCAGTCAGAGGAGAGGATTGGCTGACTTACAGGGGGCGGGGTGTTTTCAGATGGAGGGGGCTTATTCGCATCCATTGGGCATCAAAAGGATCAACCTTGCCCTGATGGACAGAGGTGGGACGCAACAAAGTAAATATACTCTGGTAGTTTACTGTAGTTGACTTTCTGTGTAATTACTTTTTTCTTTCTTATTTTCAGCTAACTTCTTACATTTACCCCCTTTATTTCAAACATATTGGTACTTTACACTCCTAACATTTCCAAAACAGGCTGATTACTTTTGATGCAATTGTAATATGTAGGCTAATCAATAATGTATTTTTGTTTTGCATCACATCTTACCATGACAAAACATATTTCAACTAATACACGTTAACAATAACATTGGACAATAACTCACATAGGATAAGAGTTTGAGTAGATACTGGTTCCATGAAAACCTGTGTTTAAACAGGCTCTCATTCAAAAACATTACCACTTCTGCCAATGAGTACTAGGTGAATATTATTTTCCAGGAGTCATTCTTGTGTCTTCGGGTTTCTACAAAGTATACCGGTGGTGGTTTTCTTAATAATTTTTCCGGAAATAAAATTTTATGGGTAGTCAAAACAACAGAAATAGTTTAACAGCTAAGTCTGCTTGCTGCTTTGCTTACTGAGTTGAAGTTTCTGAGCTTCTTGATAGACAGCTCCACTTTAGTTGTGGTTTTAGAAGTCATGCTAAAAAGACCATACTATGATTTTGTTACATTTACAAAGCGTCCTGAAATTTACTGGTATTTAATTAAAAAAAGGCAAGTATGTTTGCACAGCTTTGTGCATTAGCTACTGTTAGCATTAAATTGGTATTATATGGTCTGTCAATTAGCCAGCTAATTGCCCAGGTAGCATGCTAATTATTCTGTTGATACTGAACCGTCCTGTGTGTGTTAATATTTAGCAAGTAGCTGAAATTACTTGGAGGCACTTAACATAAGCATAAAATTGCAGTCTTTTCAATAAATTAATGATTTGCTACTGTTGGCTTAGTGAGTTTGCTTGAGTTTCTTTCCCAAAGCTTCTTTTTCTTCTGTCTACAAAACGGAAAATAAAACGACCTAATCTGGACTCATAACTTCACAACGGTAGTACACAAACCACTGGGTTACGTCACTGTGGGTATGTCTATTAGTTTAATACAGTTTATGGATATGATTTACTAATACATCAGCCAGTTTTAGGTTGTATTGTCTTAGGCAGTGATCTGGAACAGTTTGTGTTAACAGCAGTTTTATTGGTAACGAAAACAAAGGTTAATTGCAGCCAGAATGAAGACAGAAGAGCAGACGGCGGCTGTGTTAACAGGGTGTGTGTTAGGGTTACCACAGAGGGGAGTGGGGTCCTGTGCTGTGGCTGGATACTTCATGCATTCAGGATGTGAGGGGGGTTGATGGATGGACCCAGACTGGAGAGCTCATGGAGAGCTGCGAGGCAGGATGCTGGAGGAGGTCTGCAAGTCCCTGAAGGAAGTATGAGGGAGGGAGGGACTTGAGAGAGAGAGAGAGAGGCAAAAAGACCTGTCATTTATCAAACTCCCTCCACCTGCCACCTCCTCTCTCTGCCTCCTGTCCTCCCTTTATCCCTCCTGCCACCCCTCTTTAATTCTCCTCCCTTAACCATTTTTTTGTTCTAAGCCCAAGTGCAGTCCTCCATTGTGTACGGCTCTTTCACCGCCTTTGGGTTGCGGTGTACTCACTCCCAAACATCACTTTGGGAGGTGTTTAATGCCATTATGAGGTGGCAGCCCAGGCGCCATGCCCTCCAACATGGACAGATGGACTCACGCCAGAGCTAAACACAACTTCGTTTTCTTAATTCACTTAAACCCGGGTGCTTCTGCTCCCTGCCGCCAGCCACTTAACTTCCCGGTCGGCAGCGGCCCTCTAATGCTCGCTTGAGACCGTGGTGATTCTACGGGTTGTTCTTTTTGTTGCTTTGAGGCCAGTAAGAACATTACGAGGTGCTTTGACAGGTCAGGAGTCTTGGCCGGAGGTGGTGTGTGTTGCCTGCAAACTCTTCCCAACAGCGTCTGGCAGAGGAGGAAAGGTCTCTCTGTGTTACTGGATTACATGCTGCAATCTGTATGGTTGGAGTGCGGTAGGGTCATGGTTCTTAATAGGTCATTAAGTGAGATGGCTCAGTCCATTTACTCTTCAATCCATAGTAGCTGTACATTCAAGTTTCCAACTGCTGTATTCCAATGGAAATCTGTACAAGCAGAAAATTAAAGCTGAAAGGTATCTGATGCAGACACCTTGGTACTACATGGATATTATATCAGTCGTCTGTACGTGTATGTATATGTCAGCCCTGTGATGAACTGGCGACTTGTCCAGGGTGTACCCTGCCTTCGTCCTATGTAGCTGGGATAGGCTCCAAGCGACCCCTGTGACCCTAGTAGGATTAAGCGGGTTCAGATAATGCATGAATGTCTGTATGTGTCACAACATGCCCATATGCTTGAATAAACCCTGAGCAGTGTGTAATATTTAGTGGCATCTAGTGGAGGAGCTGCAAATTGCAACCAAATAAATACCCCCTGTCTCTGCACGAGACTGCAAAAAATGCAAAAAAACAACTATTAATGCAAGTAATTGTAGGCTTTTTAATTAAGGTGATAATAGCATGAATTGGTACTCATTCATACTGAGTTGACAATATTGGACCTTAACGCTAAATACAACTGCCCTAAAATATCAAGAAGGAGAAGACAATTCAGAGTTATTGTAGAGGTACATAAAACCCATTGGCTCAGTTCTACATGATTATATACTCATGGATAATAGTATATTGCATAACATACTGTAGGCTATTTCTGCAATTGGATCAATCAGACAAGTCTTTAAAAATTCTACATGTAAGATATGTGCATGCTTCATGTGTTTGTGTTGCGAGTTGTTTAATCTCAGCGAAAGACTGGCACAAATTTTACATGTTGAACCTTAAATTAATTTGTTTGTTAACATACACGGGAGACATCTTGACATTTCACTGCAGCCAGCGTCTCAATTGTGGATATTATATTATTAATAATATTAGTATTTTTGTACTTTTATCAGGAATCTACATTGATTACTTAATCATTTATTTAATCAAAGAGTGGAATCGGTAGGTTATTGACACTATTGTTAGTTGCATATATAAAAATAAAGTAATCAAATGTATATGCAGTAAATAGTACCTTCCTGCATAATGTGTGACTAAATTCAACAAATTTGTTAAAAACCTTTTTCACTGCCATTCATGTAGACGAAGGAAACATTCAGATTGGTTACATAATTCACCTTTAATAAATGCATCTCAAAATCATACATAAAACACAAGTAGTAGGAGTCATATGACACTAATGTATAGTAGTGCATAATTATACTGGGTATATATGCTTTATTCATATGTTGTGGACAGCTGCACACATCTGTGAAATTCATTAATTCTGAAAACAACCTTTTGGTCTGATAAGATATGCAGCAATTATGCAGAAAACTGCTAAGAACATTAACAACAGAGACAAAGGACTGGAACATAATTACATAACTGGAGTAAAACATGGATCTTTTACTTTCTCTCACTTCTCTTTAAATGACCAGCTTTTCCCCCTCCATCTGCAATCTCTAGACTGTACAGTATATTAAATGAGCAACAGTGTGTGCTCATTAAAAATGCATGCTGTGCATTGAGCTTAGGAGACCAATTATCCCACCTAGCTCTTTTACAATAGCTGATGATAAAAGCCCCTGCAGTCGACCACTTCCCGATTGCTTCACTGCTTTACCACCATCACCCCTCACCTCTCTCTCTCTACCTCCCTCTTTCTGTCTCCCTTCCCAGCAACCTGTAGTCTTCACACCAGATCATCAGTAAACAGGCTTTTCAGTGGATTTGATGGAGTACAGTGTTTTGATCTACTGGGGTTTGTGTGCTCTGCAGGTGGCAGTGGACAATGGTGTTACAGAGAAAGGCAGGCATTTCCACACACACACACACACACACACACACACACACATTCACAGAGCAGCCACACAGGTGTAAACATATAGATGAGACTGGACACCATGTGCTGTCATGCTTTTTGACAGCAGTGTCTTGAGAACATCAGAGCACCTGAAGCTCAGAGGCTGTATCCCGCCACATGCCGTACATCAAATATGGATGCGTGTGGGAAGGACCTGCATCACCGGAGCTCTTTAAAGTCACCATAAAGGCAACCTGCTCTTCAAAAGGCCACTACCACTGTATATACACGTAAACCTATAGAATTTACAACCCCCACCTGTTATGTATGCATCTTTGTATATGCATTGCTGAAGGTGTGTTCTTTGAGGATCAAACAAGGGTAGGTTTAGCACTCAGCAGGCAAGTAAACAGTACATGAAAACAAAGCGATGCAGCAGTGTTTCTGTTGTTCATCATTAGGGTTTGTTTAAGCGTCAGCACACATGGTAAGCTGTCATCACCTTCTTATGCACCTCTGTTAGCAAAAAAAAAGCTAAAAAAGACCCGCCCGAGCTTCTTTACACAAACAGCAGAAGGATGACATACCTCTTTATACAAAAATATTATCTTTATTTTATCTCTCAAACAAGTACTTGGATTAGAAAACAAAAAAAATATGGTAATACGCTACAATTTCTGCTTCGTGAATATGTGGCTTGACATTTAGAGGATAATTTTTTATTGTTTAGTGACTATTATTGTTAAATAAATAACTAAACTATTCTCTTTTCACTCGTTTGTGGTTTTTCTACCTGTTTTTTTCTTTGGATCTGCTTGTTGTATGTTGCTACTGTTAACTGTGAAATTTCCCCACAGTGGGATAAAT
>JAPTGW010000008.1:28569254-28581261 GCA_029814545.1 Apogonichthyoides opercularis
TATTTTTGCGATCTCAAAAAGTTTTGTTATGGACATTTACCATTGTTTCTGATAATAAATATACTAAAAACTTAGTCAGTTGTTTTCTTTTTTACTAAAACACATTATTTTAAGCATTTATTATTCATATTAATGATAATTAATGGTCAGATACTGAAAGTTAAGTTCTTCCTGAAAACAAAGGTGCAAAAGAATTGGCAAAAAAAAGACGTTTGACACTTTTTATTGCAAAGAAAACATAAAGACACCTAGGCGGCCTGTTATAACGGCATTATTAAAAGGGTTAACAACGCAAGACAGATTAAGAAAACATTAGATTAAACATTAGACAAAGATTAAAATGAAACAAACAGGGCTATCAAAACACAAGAATAAGTTCACATATTAATAAATATTTACAAAGACACAGCTAAAATACATAAAACAGCAGGAGTAACAGGACAGGCTACCAGCAGCATGTCGAGTTAGTGTGGATGACAGATGTAATGTAGCTAGAGTTAGAACAAAAATGTATTAATGTGGACATTGCCTAAGCTCTCAGAACAGGGAATAGTTGATATCCATCCATCCGTTCATAAATATATAGTCTTAAAACTGACTTTTCTTAACCCTCCCAAACCAATTTTAACCTTCCCAATTAAATTCCAAAGTGCCGCTGGTACTGAAACCCTGCAACAACCCCGTGTCCTTAACATCCTCATAGATATTCAACATGACTACTACTAGAACTGAAATTTTTGCATCCAAGTTAAACTCCAATTCTCCAGTTCCAGCCACATCACCTGTGACAAAGCACTTTGATGATCTCTAAAAAAAAGCACCTCCACTGACCTTGTTAACGCTAATGTGTGTTTTGAGGTCGGAGAGAGCAGAGGAGTCGTCATCTCTTAGCAAATTAAAGCAGAGGGGTTTCCCTTTTAATAATAATTTACCCCTGTCTCCTGAGTGCTGTTTAACGTCACTCAGCATCTCCGTTAACATTATGTCAGAGTCTGGGAGGCTCCTGCTTCACGTCCCGTAAATGTTCAACCACTTTTGAAGTCATTAACAACGAAAGGATTATTTAAATGGTACAGCTGGGGACTGGTTCCTGTCAAGATTAGAGTGGGATAACCTGTGTTCACCTCCGAGACATTAGATAAAAACACATGCCTTAAAGTCCTCGTCGGTGTACCAACACAGTGTCACAAGTTAGACTAGAAAGCTCCTTCATGGTGTTCTGAACCTGGGAATTGTTTGGGTTTTTTTGCACAAACATCTGTTTATTTTGTGACTCCTTTGTTTCTTTGCGCAGATGAAATAATCCATAGAAAATAAGTACAGTAAAGGTTGCATCTCCCAGAGGGTTCTCAACCATACAAACATTGCTGATTCCAGCCCCTTTTAAGGTGTACGTCAACACCTACTATGTTCACATTTTTGTTGGCCTGTGTGGATTATTAAACCTGCAACCTTTAGTTGGGAAACAACCAACAAAAAACCTCTGAGCCAAAGTGTTGGAGTGTTTGCCCTTTGTCCTCGGTGATTGTGGTCTGGCTCTCTCACCCCTCTTGGAGGTTGAAGCAGTCATCGGACTCGTCCTGACTGTGGCTCAGTAGAGCGGTCCAGACTGGAGACTCCACATTAATCTCACTTTGTCTGTGTATGTGAGAATGCACAAGTATGTCTGAACGTACAGTATGTGTTTATGCGGATACCCAAGAGAAGTTCAACGATATCAATGAGTCAGAGAGAAGAAAGTGGAAGGATTAGCATTTAATTCACTAGAGTTCTTTAGACTTGGGCTGTGTTTTATGTTTCTTTGTCCAGATGATCCAGTACAGCTTCTATATTATCCATATTTCTGTTCTGAATTGTTTGTTTTTAATGCTGTTTACATATTTGTATATGTGTATTCCAGTTGTATCTTGACATTAAGACAGTGAAACACATTTACTGTTAGTATAACCTTTATAAATTTTGAACAATGCTTTTGCATATTTACAGTTCAACAGTCATCAATGCCACTGATTTCACTGGTCTGTTGTAAATACATGGGTAGATGGATGGTGATATACAGATACAGACAAAAACTCTGGCATATTTATTGCTGTCATCAAAGTAACTTGCGCTGTTCTCCAGGTGGTGAGTCGCGTTGCTGCTCAGCAGGGCTTCGACCTGGACCTGGGCTACCGGTTGCTAGCTGTGTGTGCGGCTAACCGAGACAAATTCACACCCAAGTCAGCAGGTAAGACACAGACTTTTCTTATGCTAATGCCAGCTGTTGCATGCACAGACATCCCCTCAGTGACTGCAGCCGACTTGCAGACAGTAGACAGCATGTAGCGCTTGTTTTTCATGTTGCATTATTGACTTGTTCGTCGAAAGAAACCATTTTGTGGCCTCAGTCATGATCTATTACTCTACCCACAGCATGAATATACAGTGTAGCTGCAAACTGTGTTTTGGGCTCAGAGGATCTCATTATGTTACTGACTTCATTTGGGAAGAGTTGTGTTCAACGCTTAAATTTGGGGTTTGGAAATTGTTGCAAACCACTGCAACCACAGACATCATACACGATGCCCATAGAGCATTATAATGTCAGATATTTTTAGTTCCCATTAAACATTAATGTGCTATTGAGATGAGCTTCCCGGGTGGTACTCTCACAAAAACAGTCTGCTCAACAGCGTTCTCACTCACACTCCTATGCACACTGTACACACACAGCTACTTGTACTGCTTTTCCTCAGACATTTACTTATCAAATGCAATTCTGCCTGATCCATATGTCCACTCCTGGCCTCGTCCAGTCCTGCACGAGTGGTCTGGTCTCGTACATTTGTCAAAGTGAAACAGGCAGAGGCGGGAGAGGGAAAAGAGAGGAAGATGGATAGCACGAGAGGTGTCACTGATGTGTGTTGGAGCACTCACTCTGCCTGACAGAGGCCTGACAAAGCTGTAGTCATCCAGTCAGAACACAGATAAAGCTTTTTTCAGCAGTTAAATAAGTGGGAGTAGCAGGAGTCAAATATTTTGTTTAAACAGTCAGATTTTTCTTCTGTTGGCTTGTTTGTCTGACATGGCGGATATCTCATTGTTTTATAACAGGAACTGCACTGACAATACTGACAGAGAAGCTCTGAAATGTTATCCCATAATTCCTCATACAAGCTGCAGTGTGTTGCAACTGAATATGTGGAGGCAAACAGGCAGAAATGTATCAGATTCTGCAGTTTCTTGTTCATATGCTGCTATGAAATGAACATCTGCTGAAGCTAAATATCCTCTTTCAGTTGTGGTGGGAAGCATCTTGTTGGGAGGAACTTAAGTGGGCAGACAGACGTCAGCGTACGATATTGATTGCTGTATTTCTCTCTCTGTCTGTGTTCCTGTGTTGGGATAATGTGATTGTTGTCCAGGCATGGCTCGGACTGGCTGGCTGTCTTGGCCGACTGACAGTCAGAATCATCTTCAGGCCCGGCTGATGGTTCTGGGATCTAATAGAAGACAGCACTGGGTTTCAGGAAGGGCTGTTGCGCAGTGGACAAATGGGAACTGTAGTGTAATTACACACAAGGAGAAAGGAAAGGGGGGAGGGACGGGAGATATGATGCAGCCAGTCATCAAACGAGACAGGCAGGCTGTCGGGGTGGGAGGCAGATGTGACTCAGGGCAGATCTTACTCACCGAGCATCCATCTTACCTCCCTTACAAGGACGTCTGTCTGACAAAGCAGACGGGAGGGCGACACAGGAGACGTGATGCACACTCCAAGTCCACGCTACATACATGCACTCAAACAAAACAAAGCTGCAGACGAAGGGAGCGCAGATTTCTCTCCTCTGCCAGCTCTGTCTTTGTGGTCACGTGTTTATTTTTACTTTTTTTGTCTGCGTGTTTGATTGTGGATCTAATTGTGCAGCCACAGCACAATCTCCTGACAGCCTGCACGGCGACAGAAGGCCGCAAATCTGACACCTGAGAGCTCAGACAAAGCCAAAAAGGAGTCTGGGATGCTCTCTGCGGGCTCCTAAGGGAGGGGAAGAGCCAGACTGTTAAGACTGCAGATCAATCCCACAGACACTTTCTTTCATAGCAGAGTTAAAGACGACATTGATAAAGCAATTTCTTCTTCCTTTCTTTAACAAATCGACATGAGTGGCTGCAAAATTCAGTTAATGTGTTGATATGGAGTCAAAGAAGTGCCAAAATAAAGAATACAGCTGTAAAAGTGCAAGATCATAAATGTCGGAGGAGTAAATAAAAAAAAAAAAAAATGTCAGAAATATGCAAAGTAATAGTAAAAGCAATATGGGAAAGAATGGGAAACGATAAAGGTAAATAAAATTATACAAAAATACTCTTAAATTTTAAAAAAACTTATACCAAAAATACAGTAATGCATATACCATGTATAATATTTGTGTAAAAATGCATAATCAAATACAATAAATGAGAAAATGGAAAAAAATACAATAAAATATAAATGCATATTATTATTTGTAATCATATTTTAATACATCTAGATTTTATAAATATGAAATTATTATTACTAAAAATTACAAAATATAAATATATAGGCAAATACATGTTTGATGTATAAATGAAAATGTATGATTATATGAGAATAATTTCACGTTCCACATTGACTATACTTTTATTTATACCATCTTATCTCATAATTCCAGAGTTTCTTACATGTTTATGTTGGTGTCATTGCTGCTGATTGTTTAATGATAATTGGTAATAAAAGATTTTTGACCAGGGATTAGTCATTAGTTAAATTATTACATTTTCTATTTGTCATTTTCCTTTTACATGTTTGCGTTCCTTTTTTTTTTTTTTTGTCTTTGTAAATTGTCTGAACAAACCCCCAAATGTCCGACACTGCTCTCTTGCTGCTCTAAAACAGTAAACTGCAGCCTGGTGAGACTTGTCCAGTAAAGTGTAGTGATTTTCAACAACAGCCGGCTGCCGCTGCTGCTGCTGAGCTGTCTGGAGATTGTGGCCCTGCAGTGTGTGACCCAGAGGATTATTGTGTTGCTCTAATCTGGAATCAGCCCGTGAAGAGACTTACCTGCTGTTAGATAGCCTAGCTAGCATTAGCACTGTTAGCTCTAAGGACTGGCCACTGGTGTAGCATGAAAACAGCTCTCAACCCTGTACTTTAGACATTGAGCTGACAATCTGTAGCACTTCTGAGCTTTAAGTGTTATATAGTCTCCACTTGGTGAACCTTTTATGAAAAAACATATTAAATGTGTCTTATAAATCCTCTTAGACTTGTTTATGTTTTGCCTGCAGTAATCTGAACTCTGCAACAAGCAGACTCCCAACTGAGAGGTCCATTAGATAATAGGCACTTTGGTGGCTTACAAAGACACGCACAGTCCTAAAAGACCCTCAGCTGCTGGGTTACTGTGAACGACGGCAGACAACAAATCAGATTAGCCATATAATCTATCAACGGTTTCCTTCCTCAGTGATGCTACTACTCTATCACCAAGCTCACACCAACAGCCAGTGAGTCAACAAATAATATGATCATGCCTATTATTAACTTCTTCTCTGTATTCACTGTTTGTCTAAAGGCTCGTCTTCTGTTTAGGTTTTGATTGGATTAAAGTAAACCTTAAATGCGACTCAGATTGTTTTGTGTTATGTTTTCAGCATGACTTGACACGCTCTGGATAAAGTTAGATACTCCTGGAATGATAGCTATGTTTTTAAAGACCTGTAATGTTTAAAGTGATGCAGGTTGCTGCTTGTTGTTCCTTACACTCAGTAGTAATGATTCAGTCATTTGTAAAGCGTATTATTAACTCACAAACAAAAAGAGCTACAATTTTAAACAAGAAGTGAATTGTTTAGGACTCCATTAGACTCGACTCGACTCCCTCATATGTAGATTTGTATGAACTTGGATTATCGGGAAAACTGCATCTGAAATCAACTCGTGAGAATATGCCGTGGTTTGTGAATTTCCCCACCCACTCATGTCTAACATAAGAAAAAAAAAAAAATCTCTGAGCAGAAGTGCAAAATTGCCAAACGCTCTGTCAGTCATCAGAGCAGACAGACAGAGTGATCTGGTGTTTCACATCAGGAAAACAACCACTTTACTGTGTCAGCTGTGACAGAAAACTTCCAAGGTGTGTCTCCGACTCACCCCGTGTCCTGTGCAAAACATACATAGAGTTCACAGCTCCCATAATTCACCAACCACAGCAAGAGACTGACAACCAACAGATGCAACACAGGTCATATGAAGTGTATGGATCTGTTAAAATTCAATGAGTAATGTAAATTAAGTAATGTAACATGAGTTTGGATTACTTATTCAACAGTTCCCTTATGAAAGTGTTTATATTAGGACTGTCAAAATTAATGTGTTAAGGCAAATTAATCCATTATGATTAATCTGATTAAACATTTTAATGCATTTTAACCCATCTGCAGCGCAGAATGACTCTGAATGTTTCTGGCATTTCGGGCAGTTTGTCCAAGTAGAGTTACCGTTGAGCATGTGTAAATGGGCAGTTGATCTGGTAGTGAACCTGGTAACAGAACCAACCCATAAAGATGGAAGACGCTAAACAGCATGTTGGCCCTCTGGATGGAAATATGAGGAGGAAAAAAAAACAAAGACGGAACAGTTTTATTGAATCTGTTGAAGGTGTTTAATTAACACGATAAGTGCATATATATTCCCTTCCATCTTGAGTCTGTCTGCTCATGCAAAATGAAACGTGATTAATATAGATTAAAAAGGAATATTTAATCATGATTAATCAAAATTAATCCACAGGAACCCTGTGATTAGTCTGATTAAAAGTGTTTATTGTTTTCCAGCACTAGTTTGTGTATATGTATATATTTCTTGCACTACTCATTGTCTGTACACCAGTGTCTAGCTCAACTATGGTAAACGCATCATTCTGCAGGTGTTCTTAATGGACAGCGTTATTTCTTAGACAACCATTTAAAAAAAATTTTTTAAAAAGATGATTCATCTTTTCAGATTTTTATGTCCTTTCCAGAGGACCCCTGGGTTGTTGGGGACCGTTGGCTCTGTGGGTGCATTTGACCAGAGCAGGATGGACCTTATGATAAGAAGGCGGCTTTCCTCGATTCCTGTTAAGTAAATATGTAAAAGCAGATGACACTCCAGCCACTCTTTCTTGGGAAATTGATTTGATTGATCGATGGAAGGTGATTAGTACTAAAAGTTTTAGCCACACTGCCAAATAAATAGAGCCTGGACACATAAATAGTGCAGTCTACCATTTCTAATAGTTTATTAGTAACTAACTTTGCTTGAGTGCATATATTAAGTTTGTTGGAGTCTTTTTTTGTGGTTAGAACCCATCGTTTGTTTCTTTTCTAGGCAAATGACTGTTTCTGGCACCTACATCCATCCTAACAGCTTGCACATTAGATAACATCTGTTTAGAAACGCAAACTTCACATACGTAAGCACACAAGCATGTGCAGGTCTTCTCTACTGAACCTTTAACCTTGTTTCTTTTTTATTTGATTTGATCATTTCATTTCACATGAGCTAGACCCAGTTACTGTCCAACACTGAACATATTTGTGCCTGCCTTTAAGACTCACAACAGTCTGACACAGCTCCCACTTCTCTGTCTCCATTTACTAGATCCTGATTGATTTTCTCACCCTGACATCTTTGTCTCTCGCTCCCTCTCCTGTTGTTCGTCTCCATTGTTGAGCTGTGTGTGTAGAACTAGAGGAAGGTGTAGGCCTCTTTTGTTACTGACCCAATCAACCTTACAGACTTTTATATTTAATTACTGCTGAGTAAGAGCAGCTCTCTGAATTATTAACAGGAAACAGGGTTTATTTTTAGCAGACGGGCCTCTCCTCTGACACTCTCCAGTGGTTCGCCTTAGATGATGAAACCCCTTTGCAACCTAAAACTACCTTTAGAACTTCGCTAATAAATTTATAGAAATAAAGCTCACAGGGAGACACTTATTACGGCGCTGCTTTAAACAGCCACTGGCTGATTTAATCCTCTATCACTTGGCGTTTAATTGGTTTGGTTTGTACAGTTGCAAGTAAATTCATTTTGGTAATATCCCCACTGAGGCGGCAGTGCAGTTACACTCCGAACACTGCAGACTTTGTTCTTGTCAAAACCGGATGAGCAAATGATTTAAATCCTCCTTTTGTTCAGGGTTGACTGATCTGGCACCCACACCTCAGGACTCAAACCCCCCTCCCCCTTTCCTTCTCCCTCAGGGGCTTTGACACACCCTTTTCAAGTGATATTTCTGTCCAACAATGCAGCTGTTGTATGTGTTACATTTATGCGTGGGATATTTTATGAAACTGTTGATGACTGAGTGTGTCTGTCACACAAAGGCCACACAAAGACAACTTCCCTCCACTTGTCAGGAGGCCAGTGGGCTGTTTCCCTTCCTCAGCCGTGCAGCACATCTCCACTTACTGAAGTGAAAAGAACAAAGACAGGTCACATCAGTTTGGTCCAGCGTTGATGATAAATCACATTTTCATTGATGTTTGGAAATTAACATTCACAACATTGCAGGCTGCACGAATCACAATGAATACAAAGGGTTTGCACAAAAATGCAAATTATTTTTGAGACTATTGTGGATTATTTTGAAATTTTCAATAAGCAAATGGTATCTTGAGTGTCTTTCTTTGGTTATTAAGAAAAAGGCCAGGATTACTGATCATTTTGCTATTTGTATTTTTTCCCATCTATCATACACACTTAAAACAGCACTAAAATAAAACATAGGGAGAAGCAGAACACACTCGGTCACATTTGCATGTTTTGTTTCATTTAATTGCAGCCTTTTCAATGATATAATTGTACAGGATGACACTCAGGTTAGATTGATTTTGCAGTTTTTACACAAATGGAAAATAAGAAAAAGAATGAGAATGAATGAACTCCTTGTCCTTGGGTATTCAATTCTGCAGCAAAAAGACATAAGCGCTGTATAGCTAATATTCACCAGTGTGTATTGAACTATGTTACTGCACGTCATTCCCTCTTATCTTGCAGTCTTTGTTTGTTCTGTCAGATGTTTCTGTTTTGTTTTTTGTTTTTTTTTTGTTTTGGCAGACTGATCCAGGCTAAGTTATGTTAGCAGCAGGTGACGAGAAGTTGAACTCCAGTTCACCCTGGGTGTGCTTTCCCCTGGTTGCACTCTTCTGTCTGCTAGTCTTCTACTCTGATGTGTCTTGTTAGTTGGCTTTCCAAAGAGGCGTCTGATGTTTTCAGGTTAGACTGTCCAGCAGGCAGGAATCCCCTCTTTGATAATGCTGATGACTTACTACTCGCCCGCCTTTGAAAACATTGATCATGTGTCTTCCTCTTCTCTTCCTGTGTTTTACTTTGGCTTGCAGCCAGCCACAAACAGCCGAGCGCAATAAGCCCCTCCCCTTTCTGCAAGTTTGCAACCTGAGCTCAAAAGCTTTCTGCCCTTCCTGACAAATTGCTGGATTATGCATGTGTGCGTTTGAAGTGTGTGATGGCATCTTAGAGAAACAGGGCGATGGAGCAGTAGACATCAATAACAGACTCTCACCACGGAGGTGAGAAGCTTACAGTAGGAATATCTCGCCTTCTCTATCTCTAGTCCTGTTTGTCTGTCGGTTCGCTGTCTCTCTTTATCTCTTCTTCTCATCCTACCTCCTCCTCAGCTGTCTCTACTGCTCCCTCTGTCTGTTTCTCTCCCCTCCCTCCCTTCTTCCTCCTCCTCCCCTCTGGTGTCTCAAGAGTGTGTTGGAGCCGGTAGCAGGTACAGCAGGAGCCCATTAGTGCCGAGCCCTCCTCTGATTGGATAAGCCTGAGAAACCGGGAGCACTGCCTCTGAATAATTGATGTGCATTGTGCAGACGCTGGACAAGGGGGGAGAAAAAAAAAAAAAAGAGAGACAGATCAGAGAGCAAGGGAGGAGAGGAGTGAGCAAAGGAGAAAGAAGAGCAGAGCAGAGAGGAGGAAGTAAGAAAAGAAAGAGTGAGCAGAGTAAGGGATCTATGCAGAGAGTGAGAGTGATAAGGCGCAGGCAGGAGGCTCGGCAGCAGCCAAAGCTTTGAGAGTTACCACTGGCCTCTGCGGGAACAGGAGCATTTGTGACACTTGAGTCTTTTCTCTGCGCTATGAGGGGAATGAGATGAGATGTGCAGGGACTTTGCTTGGCTCTGGGTAAGTGTGTGTGTGTGAGAGAGACTGTGTGTGTGTGAGTGTGCACGCGCGTCTCTTGTCCACGTGTGTGTGCATCTTATCAAAGTACCATTCGAGGAAGTGCATTTGTGCAGAGTGAGTGGTTAACTGAGGCCAATTTGATTAACATCTAAAGCACATGCATTGTAAACTCTGACAACTAATACAGCCTCTGATGTTGTTTACGTCATATTCTACACTTTTAACCAGGTTGAAGCAGCAAATCAGTGCCCTGCTGCACTTTGCAAATTGTTGCATTTGTAAATTAGGCCACGTAGGCTTCTATTAATGTCTTTTAGTGTGATTGTCGTCCAAAGCGCTGGCTTCTTGCTCAAGACAGGATCAGGACAGATCAGCTGACCACAGGTTGACCTACATGCAGGACTGTCATAGGGTCAGTCTGTGGAGGGTGTGTGTGTGTGTGTATGTATGTGTGTGCACATGCTCTACCACTGCGAGGACTAAATATCAGCTTTTAAACGTAGCTGATGAGTAATCCATTTATGGCCGCAGATCTGTTCCATGCTTTGTGGGCCCTGAGGTTTAGTACTGAGCACTCTCTACATGGTTATGTTTGGTTTATTTAGCATGAGGCTGTTTTACTCTTGATAAATTTCTCAATTTGTTTCTTGATTAATAGAGGAGAAGAACCAGATACTGCTCGAATTAATACTCTAGTCTCACATTTGCCATTTTTCTTAAATTATTACTCAAATGTATAACTTAATAATGGAAATGGCTTCTTGTATCTCTATTGACTTGCTTTGTGGATCAAAATTACACTTTAGACTAACAAAATGTAAAACCTTTATGCATCTCAGATAAGACATAGACCAATTAATAGGGTGTATAATGAACTATTTTTATTGGCAGAACTTGGCTCTAATAGTGACTATGTGTCTTCTCAAGAAAATCACTAATAGAACTGTCTTGATTTCTGACAGATTTCTTTTTACACTTAATGTACATTCTAGTAAAGTCCAAAATATCGGATTATATCAGCTTTTAATTGGTCAGAGTCTGTTTTAGATCCTGCACTGCAAACCCTGATGATCTAACAGATACTTGTCGTCTTATAACTCACTTTAATGTCTTGGTCTGTTTTAGGAATAATGCATGAGTACATAGAGTAATATTATTAAGACTGATTGAAGTGTATGTCTTTTCCCACTTAGTAAATCTTAAAGATGGTTATTTTACATGCACATCAAACTAAATTACTGTCAGAGATGCTGGAAATGATCACACATTTGAAAACTGCATTTAAGAAACAATGCGTGGGAGTGTGATGTGCCTCTGTGTCAGGAGAAGAGATGACCTACTTTTCCACTGTGGATTCTTTTTTTAAGTTGTCGACCTGTGCTCGGAGCCAGATCCTGACAGTCTGTCCACTCATTAGGAGTGAAAGGGGGGGGGGGAGGGTAAAGGGTGAAGAACCCTTGATCTTTTAATTGAGCTTGTAGTTTTCAGTATTAAAGAATGGATTTGACTCGCTTAAGTTTTTCTCTGTAAACAATGTGGAACCATCTTCAGTGGAGTTTCAGCAGCACTTCCTGTTAGCCTGAGAGAAACTGCTGAACCCTTCCGTGTCCTACTCACCCCCCCCCACCCTTATTTTTTGGCCTTCCTCTTTTTGAGTCCAACGCTTTGTTTTTATGACTTACTCTACACGTTTTTGTGATCTCTTGAGAGTTCACTTCCCTTTAGACTGCTTCAGTGACTCATTCGTGACATTTGACGATGAACTGCATGTGCCTACATTTGTGTTTGTAGCTTTGTTCCATGAATGGGGGGGGG
>JAPTGW010000008.1:30712401-30724197 GCA_029814545.1 Apogonichthyoides opercularis
GGGGGGGTGTCTCGGTTTTGAATGTCTGGGGGTCGCCAGAAATTTGTGATGTTAAAATGGGGTCACGAGCCAAAAAAAAAAAAAAGTTGGAAACCACTGCATTAATGATACATTTTTCATCATATTTGTAGTTTCCTAAACCATAAAACTGTAGCTCCGTTTGCTAAAGCTTTATTCATGCAGCCAAATAGACGGACCATGTGCCCAAACTTGCAAACAGTCTAAGGCTTTGTGTTTAGATATTTACCTGAAGAACTCAAAGTTCAGGCAGGCTTTGGGCAGGAAGAACTTATCATCCTGTTTGAACCACACTTTGCTCATAGCCGTGTCCTGGAAGAAACAAACAACACACAAGGCTTTCACATTTTCATATCCACTTCGGTCCATTTTGCACATATCCAGTCATTTGCAGAGGGAGCTGTAATTGTCAGGCTATGCACACTAGTCCAATAAAAAAAAAAAAAAAAAATTGATTCAGCAGATGCAGATCACACTCTGGTCTTTGCCCTCAGGCTGAGTGACAGTGGTAAAGAAGAAAGAAGCAGCTACTCTTATTATTGCAGAGAAGGGAATATATGCAGGCTGCTCTTAACAGCTTTCTTGTGCACTTGACATAATCACAAAGCAGTGGTAAATGCACTACGTCTCAATCACAACACCAGCTCATTAACATATAAAAGACAAAGGCACTTTTAACAATATTCAGTTAAACAAGGGGTGTCTACTGCTATTACTTAATGATGACTGACAATACTTTGAAGTAAGAGCAGCACAGTAAAAACACTTGCCTTGATTAGAGTGGGGATGGGCGGAGAGTCTTTCTCAAGTGGGTAGATCTCAAAGTTGGTGGGGATAAACTCATTTCTCATGGGCAACTTAAACTTGCCGTTGAGGTCCGCATTCGCCCATTTCTGGAACACACACACACACACACACACACACACGTGTAATCAGCAGGTAGTCATACTGAAGGCAGTGGATCTTTAAATTGTGTGATTTGCTGTGGCTGCAGTGTGTCACCTGGATGGTGGCCTCAGAGATGGCTTCCTGTTTATACTGCGTACCATACCATTCCTCCGTCTGGTCTGTTTGCCCCTCAAATGACTTTGACACCACTGCAACTCTGGAAAAAGAAAAGAGAGGAACCAGGTCACGTTACATGGATTCTTCTATGTCAGACCTGATTAGATACTCGTTTGCCGACGCTCCATAATATGAGATGCGAGTGCTTTGCTACCTTTGCTCTAAATGGACGAGTATTAGCAAAGACTCATTGACATGTGCTATGTTTAGAGTTCCTATAAACCCTCATTACGCTCCATTTAGAGGGCATGTTTGACTGCAACGCAAACATTATATTTTCAATTATCTAAAGCAAAAAGAGATTACCAGATGCTGGGATTCAATGTAAAGGGAAATCATAACTTTTAGGATCTTAATGATGCAACACAACTCACTATAACTTCTCATGCGACTGCTGGAATGGGATTTTTAATAGGAAATGCTGCCATGAATGCAGAGCAGTGCTGCACAACACTGCACTTAAATAGGCACTTCAGTAAATGAGAGACTGGCACACAATCTGTCAGGGTCAGCCAGAGACAGCATCCAAGCTTCACAGTCTGAAGTGTCAACGAGATACGAGTGTGCACTTTGCTTGAAACAACAGAAACCCGCTTCAAAAATGAAACTGTGAAACCTAATGGCCTTTCAACAATTTAGATAATCAATTCTGATTCTAATTCAGTTTCAATACTAAACACCACTCCCTCATCCTCTTCTTTCTGACAGGCACTGTAGTTGGAAACCATTTATATTTTCAAAGCTATGTTCATCTTCTAAAATTTTGGCATGTTTTCCTTGTGGTATTGAAAAAGGTATTCCAGCATTGTGACAACCCTAAAGATGTTTCTTTTATATTACCTAAACCGATTTTAGGCATTTGTTGTTTTTATTATTTGGCATTTATACCGTCACTGGAGACCAACTGAAAAACTGAAAGTTTAGCAGGTTAACAGAAAGCTGTATAAACACATTTACTAGATATTTTGATTTAGGTTCCAACATTGTGATGTTTTACTACAGCTACAAAATGAGTCTGGAGTATCACGCTGTGTGGCTTTTCACATAACATAGGAGTTGGTTTACAAAATTAGGTCTCAAAGTGTGAGTGTAAAATCCTTTTGGGAAACTTCTATTTCCAGTGCAGAGCCTAAAACTTGATTATGTATTCCTGAGCACATCTCCTGATACTCCAAAATGTCCCGTTTTGAAGCTGGAGAGATAATGAAATGTGTAAAGTTGTCGGCGTTTCTTTTCAGGGAAGAAAACTGAGAAGCTGGTTCATCCAAATATCAAAAGGAACGCAGCACTTTGATCACAGCTTGAAAGCAACAAAACCTATTTGTCATCTTTCAGTGCCAGCACCAGTTTCAGAGGCATAGATGGTATTTCTAAGGTATTCCTTCTGTGTTACATACATAATTTATGTATGCACAGTTTAGAATCAATATTATTAATAGTGCAAAATGAATAAGAGAACAAAAGTTCTACTTTGAAGACTTTTATTAAGTTATGTGCCACTTTTCATTAGCCCAGCTTTATTTTGGGAAATGCATTACTGCGGTTCCTCTAATCTTTCATTAACATATAACACATTCTCCACCCATGAACAGCTTATATAAATAGACACAAACTGTTGATACATTAGTGTACATGACCAAAGACTTGACGTTGTCACACTGACCTGACTTGCTCTGGTCTCAGTTTATCCAGAACCATCTCGATCAGATCCGGCCTGAAGTCTTCCAAAAGGTACTCTGCTGCTAGAACCTCTTCAATTGGGTAGTACTAAAACACAGGGAGAAAAGGTATTTGGTAGTGTTCTACTTAGTGTCAGACTACATGCACATTTGGAAAAGGCTTATGTTGTGCATAAAGAAATATGTCAACGACTGAAGAAGATGAAAGTTAAAAGTTACAGTTTGAGTAAATGGTTACTACATAATATGATGAAACTATATTAAAATAGAACTGAAAAAAATGGTATTTTATGTCACTTGTTACAGTGGAGGACAGAGAAAAATGCTGCACAAAACTACACCAGATTGGTGCAGTAATAAAGCACAAGCACAGACCATTAAGTATTCTAGTCAGTGGCTTTTGTTGCTACAGTAACACAGAACCTGTGCTTCAGAACATATAGTCCAATTCAGACCATGGCTCTACAAAAACCTCTATGCTCTAAATAGAGATTTAACAGCAGCAGCAACAGCAACAGCACCGGGCAGCCTGATGACGACAGCAGGTACAGACGCAAAGAGCTGCATCACGTCACTATGGAGACGACCTTTGCAGAGGAAGAGGGGAACCTACATGTAGTAAACCAGCCACTTTGGAAGTATATCCACGAGGTCTCTCCTTGTCCTTGAACCTGAAGGCCACTTTGTTTAAATCCTGAAGAGACAGAGAATGGAACAGGTGAAAAATCTAGTTTACCCACATTTTAAAGAGTTTTGGCATCAGTGTTTTGCTTTGTTTAGACTGTAGGACAATCAGATTTGTGTCTCTAATCGGACAGTCAAGACAAACCATCTACACAGTTATTCGCAAACGATCAGATTGTATTTGTGCTCTTCGGCATCACCAACCTCTTTGTATGAGTTGCTGTGGTAACAAAGATTACACAGGTGACACAGCTTTCTGACTTGGAAGGATGAGAAATGGAGCGCCGTCATCTACCGTCAGAGTCATGCTGTCAAGTTGCCAGCAGACAGTTTATTTTAATGTCAACCCACTGGACATCCACGTTGTCCAAAACACTGCTGTGATATTAGCAGCATGGATTCTGACCAGCGCTTCTGTTGTGATGCATCATATTGTGATTGACGTAAATTTCACTTTTAGTCAAATTAGAGAGTGAGTCACAAATGTGAATGAATCTGAAATGCATTTCTTGCCCAGGGACATAATGGATTGACTAGGACAGAGCAGGATTTGAACCGCCAACCTTTTGGTCATTGGACGACCCACTCTACCACCTGAGCCACATCATCTGCTGAGACATAACCTGGATATACCAGGGGTCAAGAACAAAAAAAGAGTATAACGTCAGCCTAGTAAGTCTAAAAACATATTTGTCCAAACAGGCAACAAGTGAAAGAGTAAAACATGTCTTTTTAAGCTAATGCTGAAAGTAGCCAATGCCCAGTTCACATCACAGAAAAACTAGCTTTAGAATGCTGCAGTGATGGAAATTACTACATCTCATATCAACAAAAAGCAGCTCAAGAAAGGTTTTAGAACAGCGTTATATCATATATGTTGTTCTTCGTATGCGGGTTGTAGCTCACATGTAAATAAAGAGCAGAGTTACCATCGGCTGTTCATCCAGTAAAATGCAGTAATATTTTCACTTCTTATTACCATATCCTCTTAATGATACAACTCCCCCAGAAATACACTGGAGAAGTTGATAACATTTCATCAACATCAGAAATACAGCTGTAACAACTAATTCACCATTCTCATTCATATTTAAAGCCGCTATAAATTACATCCACCTAGAAGCCTGCCATTACCATGCAGATTTAATTCTGCAGAAACACTACAAGATCTAGTTTTATTGCACTGGTGTGAACTGGATTTCAGAATAATACTGCAAACTTTTGCAAGTACCATATTTAATCAGCTCGTAAGACCAAAGATTCATAATGAGATGAGCTTAAATCTAGTCAACTTTGGTCTGGTGTGACGCTGTTATTTGCAAACTGTCAAAAAAAAAACAAAAGCAAGAAAAAAACCCCGCTGATGCATATTCCAGACCAAGTAAAAGAAAATGTCATTGTTGAACCCTGTTTACCAAACCAGTCTGGCGTGCAGTCTGAACAAGACCTGTTTCTCAACAAACCACAAATAACACGTTCAAGTTGATCCTCACATTCTGACATGTTGTGGCTGAACAGACAAAATGAAATACCTTGCACTCTTCAAACACCCACTCCTGAGGTCCCTCTGTCCTCAGTTTCTGGATGTACTGGAACATGTGGAAGATTATGTCCTCGACATGCACTGCAAAGAGGTCTCTCTCAATGAGCATCATTACAAAAATAGCAAGACTCAGAATCATAAGCAAAGCTCAAAATAAATTACATCATGTACACTGTATTACTTACAAAGGCCCTCCTCTGTCAAGTCCACATTAATGATGAAGAACATGAATCCTCTGGCTCCTTCTTTTTGCCCTCCGACAAGCGTATTGACCCACCCTAAAAATGCCAACAATCATATTAAATTCCATGATACTGCAACTAATACTCTTTTGTAAATTCCACAAATATACAGAGTGTTTAATATTGGTGTCACCTATAAGTGTTTTCTTTCCATTTAATTATTTATCACGGACAAATGATAAAGCAGGAATATACTTGACAAAAAATTTTAAAAGTAACTTTTTAGTAATAGCCAGTATTTCACCTAAACTATTAACCCTTTAAGCAACAAAGTAGCAAGCAACATCAGTGAATGAAACAGACCATATCTCCAGATAGTTGCCAAATCTTGTTACCACCCACAAATAAATGGCGGACCTGTTCCCCTTCAATCCTAACACTATTTTAGGGCATGTTTCTATTCAAAGTAAAGTAGAATAGAGATTGAAATGTGTAATCCCAAACTGGTTTAGTAAGTAAGTAACGTTTGTTTAGTTTTGATTGATAAGGACAGATCTGGCTACACTGCTCCTTGGCTAAAAAGCTACTGAAACTTGGTGCATTTTATTTTCTACTAATATTTAAGTTGATTTACTTTGTGGGTTTTTTTTTTCCCCCATCTTGTCCTCAAACAAACACAAACAATACTTCTATGTAAATTTGTTCAATTTAACTAAGTTACACAGTCCAATATGGTTGCAGCCCTGTGATGTCACAATATGCAAATTTGATGGGTACATTTACTCTATTATAAACTTTGAGTCATACCCAATATTTTTCCTCATTCATTTCTAACTACTTCCAAGCTACAGGTTTTTGAAATCTTTATATCAAAATTTAAAAAACACACACCTCAGGCACCTAAAGGGTTAATATAATACTAACAAATTCCTCTTTACCTTGTACGTTTGCTTGGTGTCCTACCTTTAGATTTCAGCTCAGATAACAAACTTCCAGGTCCTTCATGACCAATGAGATGTCCCAGATAATGTCCTGGGTTGGATTTGTAGTATTTCTGGAGGTCTGGGATTGGGAAAGTCACATACAAGTTCCTGATGTCTTTGATAGGGACCACTTTGTAGAATTGCTATAAAAATATAATAGAGAAAACCATCAGCCAGTTATCAGTGACATGAATCCGTACACAAACAGTAGCTGTGGAATCATATGGGAGCTCTCCTATAAACTGTGACAAAAGTCAAATGCAGCTGCTCACTTTGAGGTGCTCTTCTTGAAAAGGATGTTCAGGGAATTCTGGGATAGGCACACTCTTGTTCTCCACTTCTCCAAACAGGTTAATTACCATGGATGTCAACTCATCTAGTGATTCTGTAGGTGAGAACAATTAGTTAATACCCTGTAATTTGCCTTTCTATTTGTGTTAGAGCCATAGAAAATATTAAAACTAAAATAAAAAGAACATTGAACAAAATTAGAGTAATTAGCATATAAACACAAAGCCACTGGTTTACAGACAATTTGCATAACTACCTCCCATGATAATAATAAAAAAAAAGTGTTATGCACCATCCTTAAATCTGTAAAATCATTAAAGCTGAGACAGTCTTTGAGAAACCTGTGAGCATTTCCTTTGTATTTGAAGCTATTAGAATGAGCTTTTGTGTACTGGAGATTTAGGCTGTCTTGTGGCACAAAGAATGCTGAGAAACAGAAAGAGAGTGCTTTTACAATTTCTCACAATAATTAAGTATCTCAAAAGCCAGAACTAGTAATACGTCCTTCAGAAAGAATTAAATAAATAAATCACCTCTACAGTATTCAGTTACAGTTAAAAAAAAAAAAAAAAAAAGTTAAAAAAAGAAAGAACAGAGGATAATATACAGAGCAAGAAGTTTTAGAAGAACATTGTGGATTATCTGGGTTTAACAGATGTTGCCTCATGTCAAACCATGGTCACCTTGGTTTTGATGCTAATCTAATACTCATGCATAGCATGATAACCGATTAACCATGATGTCTTACTCAACATTACTTTGCACACATCAAGTCACTTTACACAACTTGCATTTGTAAGTTCCCCTTTATCATGTAAAATAAGTAACACGGCTACAGCTTGTCATGTCTGTTAGAACCGAGAGAAATCTTTAACATTTACACATCATATCTGAACATTCAAGTAGTACCTCTTCCTAATACACAGAGTCCCATAAGGTTTGAAGAGTAGTATGTGGAGTGAAACGTCAAAAGCTCCTGGCGGATGTCAATGCCATCTCTAGACGGTCTGGTCTCAAGCGTTAGCTTGTTACCTGTAAGAAAATGTTATACTTTAAGTCATGATGTTAGTGGTTTAATGTAGAGAGGACAGAGAGGCATTGTGGCAAAGACCAAGATTAATTATTAACGCACATGTTGTAACAATAACTGTTCCCCTTTTTGGAGAAAACAAACAATGCCCCCACTTAATATAATTAGCATCTTATTCAGAAGTGAGTATTCACAAAAGCAAAATCTGACACTCTGTTAAAATGTATAATCTGAGCTAACTACTTTTTACATTTCTGACAATGGTTTATTGCAGCCAACTAAAACCTGCCAGGTGCATGAACAAGCTGGCATCCTGGCTGTCTTATCTATAATTATATCAGTATAAAATACAATAACAGCCATCTAGCCCTCTAAAGCACCAATTGTTGAGTCTCTCAGACAAAGACATACAAACAAAGCAAGAGTCTAGAGAAGGTTATGTTGTAGAGAAGGTTGTGCATGACTTTGAGTCCTGTCTGATCCGCCTCTATTTTTAGCTGGGATAAAGATTATATAATTCAAGACTGCCATCAGGTGGCTGCGTTGAGCTGGGAGCTGCTCCAAGTTTGTCTGATCTGAGCATTCACTGGAATAGATACAGAGTCTGAACTGAAGCTCCAATGTCAGCTGAGTGAACCTGAGTGAATAGCTACTGTTATGAAGCACTAAAGTCATATAAAAATATCAGAGAAGCTGTAACATGAGGCAAAAAAAAAAAAGACAAGACACAAAATCTGTTTACTGCAATACTTAGCATGATGCAATAAGCAGAAAGGAGAGCTGGCACAGACCCTGAAAAGTTTCTACCTGTTCCAAATTTACTGAAGGGGTGGTTAGGGTTGCCAGTGGCCTTCTCCAACTGAAACAGCCTCCAGGCATCATTCATGAGGTTCTTTTCATGCTCAGAGTCCACAGCATTTACCTCCCGGTCCTTACAGCTCTCGTCAAACAATGGGCATAGGAAGAACTGGGCAAACCTACAGAGATTTAAAAAAAAAAAAAAAAAAAAGTAAATTAAAACTTTATGTCTGGCGAAGTGGATGAACTTCATTTATATGATGAAAACACATATGGCCGGATTTGTGTCACATGTAGAACTCTAACACTGTTCCAGATAAATATGTGTAATCATTTGCAGAGATAGAAAAGGAGACAGATGAAACACATTTGCATGAAAACAAAGTGTGGGCAACTGCCATGCAAATCAGGAAATGATATAAAGAATATTTGCGTGTTCTTAAAGCTACACCCAAGATTAATGTGGGCTGTGGATACTAACGCTTGACACACAGTGTATTTTTGTGCGTCTCAAAACCTTGATAGGTCATGTTTAAAAGGCATCTGACAAAGCACTGGGTTGTTAAAAACAAAATCAATAAAAAGGCCTAAAAAGCAATCACACTGCTTATTGAGATAAAAGCTGTTGTCCTTACTAAAATGCACCCTCACAACCTCAGTCTTCAGGGAAACATCTCACTTTACACCATAAAATAATTTAGGTCAATACTTGCACTCTACCTTTCTGCTGTTACCCCTTTACCCTGACGTTCAAGCCACACACTAATGGCATGTCTAATCCTTTCTAACGACAGTCCTCATTTAGAGAGATCAAGAGATAATTTGATCAATATTTCAACATACAATGCACTACTCTTTCCCACCGATGAAGTCCAGATGGTCTTCACAATTCACTTGTGCACTGGAACAATTAGCCCATGACAAAGAAACAGGCGCTTGCTAGACTATCATTCATTTATAAGTAGGTAATTTAATCCTAAAGGTTAAATTCTGACACCACCCGACTGTCCTCTCCAACCGTCCATTGCTGACATGTGAGCGGAGCCTCCCTGCAAGGCTGAAGACACCAGAACACTGGAGGTTTCTGGTTGGGTTGGGAATCTAGTTTTAATGGTTACAAAACAAAGCAGCAGGAGGCTGGGCCTGGTAACCAAAGATGGACTGACAATGACCTTGCAACTTTCTTAAATTAACACCAGTGCCGAGGGATCGACTGTATACTGATAAATGAACAACTATTCAGGTAACAGATGACATGTTCTCTAAATTAATTGAAGAGGCATACATAGCATCTATTAGTGAGTTAACAAATGTACCAACAGATAGCACACTCATTATATAACCAGATGTACTTAAGACATAAATGACAGACAAAAACATATTTGCATTAAAAGAACATGAGAATACCTATCAAGTGCTCCTTGCAAGTGTTCATGGGATACATCAAAGTAGTAGTTGGTATGCTCTCCACTGGTAAAGGCATTGGAGCTGCCTGCGTGCTCACTGAGGAACTGGCTGTACTCATTCTCCTTGGGATATTTCTGCGTTCCCAGGAACAGCATATGTTCACAAAAGTGCGCAAGGCCTGAGATGTTACCCGGGTCTGATAATGAACCTGCAAAATTGTAAAGACACAGTGGTAACATGAACACTTCCAATCAAATGTGTATTGATTGGGTCTTGATTTAAGATAAGAATATAGTTATGACAGCTTCATTAAACACTAGGAACACAAAGTAATAGAGACCTGAGCCAAAATTCAGCAATGGCCACCTACAAAGACTATTCAACTTGCAGACGTTACATATTACAGTTGTGCATTTTCCAATTTTCCTGAAGTGTCCCAAAAAATTTGCTATTTGAGGAGTCAAGCCACATTTAAAAACAAAAAAAGTAACATGACCTTGTACGACAACACTGATGGAAAACCATTACCTATGTGGACATCCAAAGCAGCCGAGGATTTGTCTGTTGTTGGATCACTAATAAGCATTGCCTTCAAGCCATTGGTAAACTCCAGGCCCCTGTATTCCCTTTTGTCTTCAGGAGAGCGAATAATGTCACCCACCACCCTGGTCACAGCTGGGTCGGTCATTCTGAGGGGCAAGGATGACACAAACCTGCAGAGGATGGAATCAAATGTGCACTCAAAATGCTGACCATAAAAATGGTTGACAATGGATAAGTTTCTATAACAATGCATTTCCATAAATAGATTAGAAAATACTAGAGGACACTAATGATTTTTTTTTAATGTTTAAACAAAAAATAATGCAACTAAATTCCATGATTGATACAACTTGTTAAAACTTTTGTGATCAGTTGTCATTTTCTGCAAACACTAGCCCTGAATGACAATATGTAAACTGAATTATGGGAGAAATGTTGACAGTTTCGTGAATGACACAAAGTATTCATTTTATGCAAATACATAAAATAGTAAGACCAGTAGCTTCTTAGCTTTCTTTACACCTGTATATACACTCGTATCCCTGAGGCATCAGGTGTTTTAGCACATTCGAGCATGTTGGACAATGGCCCATACAATCAGATGCACCTAGTGGAATTATTGCATAACTGCTGTTTGCACTTGGCGTTGACGACTTGATTTGTACAACACAAAACAACTTTGATAGTAAAACAGTATTTTCAATGTCCATTCTCAAGAGTTTCCATACATTTCTAAGCGCTTTTGAGTTTTAAGTATACCAACCTTAACGTCCCACTAACATTTCTAATAAAGGCTTTCTATATTCACTTACTCTATGCGAGCTAGCTGTCTGCGGACGCCGGCTTAATTGCTTCGTACACAGATTAAGACCAGAGCATCAGTGGAAAGTACACCCACTCACAAAATTAGCGTTAGCATGCTAAATTAACAAAACCTTGTGAAATCTGAGTAAGAATAAAAACGGCAGCCTTCAACATTTTCCAGTTCACTTAAGTATTAAAAGACACGCCGTTCAGAATTTAAGTGGGGGGAAAAAGCACACCTGTCATATTTATATCACAGACCGTTCTGCATTCGCTACCTTGTGTAGCATCTATGCTAGCAGTTTAGCTAGGGACCTTAGGTCAACAACCGGCTTCATAGCTCGAGTAGCTAGCTAACGTTAGTTCAGTAGCTAGCGTCCTAGCTTGTCATTTAAGGAGAAAATAACTAAATAATTTTTTACATAAAGTAACGACATGTTCCCGACAACGCTTACCTTAAATCTTGGTAAACAGCGAGAGTGTCGCTCACTGACAGGAGATATCTGGTCAACTGGGCCGTTCGGTTAATGCACTTAAACATACTTTGCACCCATGGAAAACAAACCTTGGCTTTTACGGCGCCATCTTTGAAAAGACTGAACCAATCAAGCGCAGAACAGAAATTATTGCGCTGTGTTTCGGTACTGAACTTTGCTACTTATTACCGACGACTACATTTAATAGCAATTACAGATACTATTAGCAATGAGAGTAAAAATTTAATCAACTAGTAAATGGTAAAATGATAAGGGCGTGAATTAAATTGTGT
>JAPTGW010000008.1:32139522-32150884 GCA_029814545.1 Apogonichthyoides opercularis
TGCTCCCAGTAGGGCCTGGCATGGCATAGTTGCCGCCTACTGGTGTGTGAATGTGAGGCTTTGTAAAGCGCTTTGAGCACCTTGATAGTGTAGAAATGCACTATATAAGTGCAGTCCATTTACCATTTTAAAACTGCCCACCAGCTCAATTTGTGGATGTTCATCAGTATAAGGAGTAGTGATCTTCTCTGGAAGTCAGTCACCATTACCTTTGTGTAGCTGGTGTTTAAGGACAGGTGATTGTGCTCACACCAGTCCACAAAGTCTCAGATGAATGACCTCATACTCCAACTTGTTCCTCTCAGACACACAGCCAACCATGGCCAACCATTGGAGAACCTCTGGAGATGACAGCTGCTGGTGTTGTAGGGAAAGTCAGAGGTATAGAGGGTGAAAAGGAATGGTGAGCTCACCGTCCCCTGTGGGAACCTCATGCTACAGCCTCAGACACACAGTTACGCAGCAACACATACTGTTGGCCTGTTAGTTCAGTATTGGATGCACCTGGGCCGCTATCCTCTCCTACCCCCTCAGTTTTCCTCACAGCAGCACCAGCTGGATGACATCAAGATGCATAATTTCTATCATCTTTGCATTCATAAGAAACATTTCATCTATCAGAATCAGAATCGGCTTTATTGGCTAAGTATGTGAACACATACAAGGAATTTGGCTTCGGTTTTTAGATTGATGATGATAATAATATGTCTTTATTAGCCCCATAGTACAAAGTGCACAGGGATATAGTGGTTTCTGAGCAACACTGGAAGCTACTTTGGTATTTTTTTACCAAACTTGCTGCAATTTATCAGTCCTATCAGTATCTCTAAGTCGAAACTAACATAAACCACAAATGCCACTTTTCAGTTTTCTTAAGCCTGGTGGGACATTAACTGATAACAGCTGTGATCCAATAGCTCAGATTTTTTTTTTCCCAAGAAAAACTTGTGGCCAGTAATTTAATATTTACTGTCAGATTGATCTCTTCTGTCTCAACTCAAGGTCATCCCCACTGCTGTCAGTTTTATACAAATATAAAGAAGCTTTGGCAACTATGACTGAAGTATGTTTATAAATTTTAATCTGTACCATCAAGAGGAAAGTTGGGGTAGTTTTAAAAGCCTTTTTTTAAGTCCCAAAGAAACCACATGAATCAGATACTGAGTTGCAATACAAGAGAAACAAATACGGAGTCAAGTAAAAATAGCATTAAGGTAAAAAACAAAACAGATAAATCATCAGATAAGGTATCCAGGTATCTTGTGTTGCATCAAATTGCATTGTATCCGACATCTAATTGTGCCAAGCCGTACTGCATCACAGTATGTATCATATCACATTGGTAGTTGTTTTAGAAGTATCTGAAATGTGACGGATCATTTACAGTGCATTTAGATGTGTATCACACTGGCCTTAGGCCTCTTACAATGATATAATCTCCTTGTCATGGTTATTTGAACAAACCACAATGCTTTTGCATAAGGTTGATGAAGCTCTTGAGCACGTGTATATAAAAACATTTACATAAAACTTGTTAATACTGCAGTGCTTGATAGTTCTCCAGCATCACTGGGCAAAAATTCCACAATTACTTCTCAGTATATTGTTATTCCTTCCCTATGTTTTCAAGCTGTAGAAATTCTGCTCCATGACAGTTTTCTAATCACAGATGTTTACAGAAAAGTAGGAAGGTTAAATACTTGAGTGATAACTATTTACCCTTCGCCATCAGATTCTGTCAGACATCAGCTGCACATGATTCTACTACTCTACCATACTGTTCAACATCATCAGGAAGACAATGCTTAATTTTTTCAAAACAGTTTGTGAATATAGATGAACCTAATGACATTTCAGTCAGGTCCATATATAGTTGTACATTGATGCAAATTTTATAATTTTGCCTCTTTATGCCACTACAGTGGATTTGAAATGAAACAGGAAGTGTGGACTTTCAGCTTTAACTCCAGGGGTTCAACAAAAATATTTTACTAACCGGGTATCACCAAATGCTGAGAGTAAATGGAGTTAACCAAAACAATGAGCTAGTGCCTGCTAGTGCTAGAAAATCTCTAAAACAGAATCAAACCAAACAGTGATAATTCTCTGACGGAGGCTCACTGCTATGTATCATTATTGAGAATATCTACACATCTCTGAGCACTAGTTGGGGCCATGATTGTTCATGTTTATATGTCAGCCCTGTAATAAACTGGTGAGAAGTTCTGGGTGTTTTCAGGTCTATTGTAATTATCATAGAAATGTTGGTTCAATTATTGCTGTTCACCGTGTATCAGATCATCCAAATATTTAATCTTGTCTAACAAGGATTTATGGAACTCAATTGAACTGCACCTGTACAAGTTTAGTTGTTGGAAATTACTCAAAGTTGAAACATGAATCTAAATTTGCAGCTCATTTGGGTAAATTTCATCAGCATTATAAAAAAACATCTCTCTATCTATCTCTCTATCTATCTATCCATCCATCCATATCTATATATTTATATATTTATTTATATTTATTGTAATTAGCCAGACCTTAACGAGTCCAGATTGTGGAAGGTGGAGGTTGTAATGGAAAAATCAGTTCAATGAACTACAAGGTTTACAATGACTTTAAACGACCACCATCTAACTTTTTTCCCTAAAACAAACAGCATACCGTTGCAGTTATCTTTTCTATGTCTTATGTTTTATACAACATACACAAGACTAGAATTCATTATATGGACCTTAACCCACAATGGAGGGAAGTAACATGCTTGTTAAATGTGTTGGCTGGGTATGGCATGGATGTATTTGATCAGAGCTGTCAGCTCAGGGCTGGCTGGGATCTTATCTTTTGTGTGCTTGATTTCCTGGAGCCTCTTGTGTTTTCATGTGACTTGAGGCTCTCCTCATGATCTAAACGCCTGACCTTTATCAGTCCAACCAAACAGAACAGCAGCTTATTTCACATCCTGATTAATGGCAACATGTTTACCACAAACCGAAACTGCGGTTAAATATAACATTGAAAAACAGAATGCATTAATGCAACATGTCGAAATGGCAAGTAGAACATGATGTGAAGACTGGTAAATTGATATCTATGAAGCATCTTTTTTCTGTCATTTAGCCAGCAGATCAGACTGGTTGTAGTTTAGGGCACAACCAAAATGCTTACCCTTTTCAGATCTTTTGTCCTTTAAGTTTTTCCTGAAATCTTAACTTATTCACATCCTTTTTTTTTCTTTCCTATTTCAACTTTAAATTAGGTGTTTTTTTAGGATCGTTAAGAAACACCTCATGCAAAGGGGTTTTTATTATTATTATTATTATTATTATTATTATTATTATTATCATTATATTAAAAAAAGTGACCTCTGGTAATTGTGTTCACCCTATTTTAGTTTGGAAACTCCAGTGTTGCATAGTAAGGTGGACAGACAAAATGTATACTTCTGTCTGATTTAGCTCTTTCACATGACCCATTCCAGAAGACAACACCACATTAACTTTTACCACCAGCTATTAATTCAACATGGATACTAAATTACAGATGATCCTGTCTTTGTCTCTGAGTGGACATTGTACAGTTAAATTCTGCAATTTATCACCTTTTTATAGTTTTTTTTTTTTTTTCTTGATTTAGTAAAGTGTGGGGTCAGAAGGCGGTGTTGTTAGATCTTGAAGAAAATGTTTTAAAATGTTTTGGATTAAAATAGAAGGTTATCTGCTTAACTAGTGTAATATTATCTTAATTTATGTTTCTTCTTCTTTTTGTAGGTTGAAGAGATGACTAGCGGATGCAGCACAGTCCCACACTCTACTTGTGCAAAGGATCCCTTGACACCCTGATAACTAGAAGAATTTCAAAGTCCCTGATGAGGGTCAAAGTCCACAGAAAAGGAACATAAAGTCATTAAGCACTTTGTTACTAGGATGTCTCAGGCAAGTAAAGTCCTTCACCTCTATGTTGAGGTGAGGTCTGTTGCTGAAGAAGACAGGACAGCACAGCAAAGAGGACCTAATGGGAATGGTCACCTGATGCTTCAGTGCCCTGATGTTCTTCCTCACTCCCAGAGAAGCTCAGTCCACTCTAGCCCCAGCCACAGTCCTGATCTTTCCCCAGTTACACAACACCATACTGGGGATGATGGTCATAACTTAACCCCATCCAAGTGCTCCTCTAGGCAGTCGGTCAGCTACCAACTCCAAAACCCTGATGTTGCAGGGTCTCCCACTCCAGTCCACCAGCAAGATGTGTTGTATGATAACCTCGGTCAGTTACTCCAAGTGCTTGCTCCTGGAACCACCAGTTCTGGCCATCATGTTCCGCTAGCATACACCCATTCCACTGATGTGGATATTTACCAAGGGAGAGTGTGTGTCTCTCCATCTTCTGCTTCTGGCCAACTGACTGTTCCTTCCACAGCTACTAGCACCAGAAGATATGAAGTGAATGATGAAGAAGGGAAAACATCTGTGGTGACCTTTGGCTATGTAGAAAAAGCCAATGTTCATAGCATGAGCAACCGACGTACCTCTCTGTGCCATAATGAGTTGGAGAACCCATTTAACAGAATGGAAGGGCAGTCTGCACACCTCAAAAAGAGGCTAAGTGACCCAGTGTGGTACAATGGTCAGGAACTTCACGGTGACCCTTACTCAAGTCACCACTACCCATCACGAAATGAGTCCTCACGGGGCTCACCTTATCTACAGAGGGCCACACTTTATGCAGTAGCTAAAGACGCCACCTATAGGGCCTTGGAGGAATTTGGATCACCAGAACTACAGCGCAGATTTGCAAGTCATCACCCAGATAATTACAGTCCAATCCTTCCACGGCACTACCAGTCTCCTCGCTGCAGGTCATGGTCGGGGTCTCCTGTTCTGCCTCGCAACACACTCACTCTGCCATCAAAGACCCAGCTCCTGGAGCTGGATAGGGGACTTAGTCGTAGCTCAGTGAATGGGTTACCCAGAAGTCCTGCCTCTGACCAGTTGTATGCCCAGACAAGGGGTTCCACCAATTCGGTGGCTTCACCTGTTTCCCCTCATGGATTACCTCAGAATAGGCACAGGCAATGGATAGGGGACGAGAGCCCAAGGTTGTCCAAAACATTCCAACCAACTTTACCCACAGGGAGACCCACAGACATCCAGCATGATATTCCAAACATTCGATTCACCCCAAGCAATCAGCCCAAAACTTCTTCCCTATCTAGTGGGAAAAATGAACACAGTATTAATAGCTGCAATACTAACATCACCAACACCAGTCATAATGCTAACAATTATAATGTTTACGACAACTCCAATTTAACTAAGACTCACTGTAGACCATCACGCTGCAGTAGCAGAAGTAGTGATGTCATCAGTCCTACTAATGGCAGGAGAAGTGTTTCCCCATCCTCAAACTTAGAGGTGGCTTGCAAGCTAGCTGTGGAGGCTGCCAAAATGTCCAGCATTTTTGCGGACAGACACACCTCCTCCCCAACATCTTCCCAAGTTGAGTCCCTTTGTTCAGACAATCCTAAAACGAGAGGAATGTCACCAAGATTATCCCAGCCATATGCCACTCTTTATGGGCAAAGCCCACCTGAGCCTCTTCATGCAGACAGCCAGAACCACAGCTGGAATTCAGATAAACCAACACCACAAACCCAACCAGGACGCATCTCACCTCTGTTATCTCAGAAAGGCATCTCTTCACCAGCATCTCCAGCCTTGCCGGCAAGGTTACAACATGCAGATACCTCGCAGTCCCCAGTACTGGACCCTCGGCTACAAAATAGTCCATCTCCCAGTAAGGACATGTCTACTCTGCATCGTTATCAGCCACCTCAGTACACTGGAAACCATAAATCTGATAGCACAGATTGGAGGCAGAATGATCACATGTTTGATAGATCCCTCAAAGATAGCCCTGAACTGTCCAGGAGAGTCGTCTCTGGCCAACATACCCAGGCCATACCTGTGAGCTGGACCTCCAGGCACCAAGAGTGGAGGGAGGCTAACCCAGTCCTGAACCAAGATGAATTCTGTCAAGAAACTTACAGATTTTCAGCTACTAGAGTTTCTAATTCAAGAAAAGATGACTATGCAACAAAGAAGAGAGGAGACAAAGGGACCAAGGCATCCATCCAGGGGTATCAGACGTTGGCTGTGGATGTGGCAGAGAATCAGAGTGTGGAGGTTTGCGATTACAGCGGGGCTGCTCGGTCTTCCTCTCAGAGCTCCAGTGGAGTAACAGGCAGCTTGGGAGATAGTTCTCATCTGGACAGAAATGACACACTGTCACCTGAAACCTCCAGCCAGTCAAGTCATGATACAGCAAACAGCATGTCAGGGATACAGGTTGGACAAGAGAGTGATGCATATTTGGTTGTATGTGAATATGTGTGTGTGAGATTAAGTCTGTATTCAAAACTGGACAGTAAGTTGTCTAATCAGTTCGGGACATCTTTGTTCATTTAATTAAATAAAAATGATACACAACATAAATCCAGATCTTCTGTTTAAATATCCTATACTGACAATTTTTTTTCACAGAAGGAACACCTTGAAGGAATTTCTTAAAATTTTGAGCAAAAATTAACTCTGTAATGGTGCCAGAATAGCGTATCCATCTGATCACAGTTATGACTCTTGTTTAATTGTCCTTTTGAGTGCTGCATACTCATATTATTTAAATGCTTTAATTTCTGTTCTTCTGAGCATTAGTTTGGGTTGAATTTTTACACGAGTGTGGTAGAGGTTTTTCAGAGACTTAAAAACCCCCAAAACAAAACAACCCCCCTCCCCAAACTTAGACATCAAATATCACAACATGGATTTAAAAATATATTTCTACGTTTTTGCAGTTTTTTGTCCTCAATCAAAAACTTTGTAAACCCACTGAATAACTGCTTTCTGTTGTCCTTGTACAGTTGGGTGGTGATTTGACGTCAATTCCGTCCTCACGATCACAGAAGATTGCCAAAGCCAAGTGGGAGTTTTTGTTTGGAGGGCAGACAGAGGAGATTCGCTGCAGTAAAGGTACTTTTAAACCAGTGTTGATGACTGCTTTACAGTTTATATTGACCATATTAAGTAGTTTAGACTTTTGTAACCCCGAAAATCCCTAGAACAAATACAGAACATAGAAAAAAAATCAGCCAGGTGATATAGGTAAATCAAAGCAACAAAGAAAAAATGTCTTCTCACAAAAAAATCACACAGTAAAGGATTTAGTTGTTAACAGCCTCTGTACTACTGTCATAGTGTTTGCATTATAAACATAAATAGCATCCGTATTAGTGGTAGAAGTAGTTGTAGTCATGGTGTTTTCTCTTGTATCATTTCAAGTGCTAGAGAAATAAACAAGCAGCAACAGGAGCTCTAGGTCTTTAAGCCAATTAGCTGCAGCTTAGCTTCAACTAACACAGGATTCAGTCTTCACCTTAAGCATTACACATTACTACTCATCACTACTGCTGGGAAAAATAATCAGGCAAAACCCAATACAAATGTCAAATCCTAGTATTAGAGGTTTAATGAGCAACATTCACAGTTTAACAAATCATTTTTTAAAAATATTTTTTTATGATAACATTGAAATTAACCACTTATTTCAAACCTCTCCCTTTTTTTCAACATACAACTGTTTTCTTCATATTGTCACAGTTTAGAAGTAGAAACAGTAAAATATTTATATTTTTTTATAAAAAAAAAAAATCAAATCAATCAAATATTTTTGATTGACTCATTCATCAATTAATGTAAGGGTTTTCCTTCTGTTATAAGGCTTAGTTGCAGCACTTACTCCTTGTTAAATCAATGAGAGGATTAAAACTACTAAAATGATTTGTCCTCATTTGGTCGAACACTCACTGGTTTCTGGTGGTTGAAACTTTTGTTGTTTATTTAATTTTTATTTATTTATTATCCAAATCTTTGCAGATGTTAATAACAATTGTCTAAAATAAATAGATAAAATGTTATATATTTGTATTGTAAAAATCAAATTTTATTGCAGTATGACCCTCAAATCCCTCATCACACAATAAAACACTGTAGGGACATAAAATGTGTTGTTAAAACAACGTCAGCACCAGTTTGTCTGGTCAACAAACTGGAATTAAGCTTCTGTCTGTTAATAATCCTGCATTCTTCTCATTAGTCTCACTTAGCTCATCTGCAGTGGATCAGCAGATCAAGCTAATTTCAGATTGTTTATGTTCTGGATGTATTAAAGAACTGGCAAGACTTCTGCATAAAGTTCAAAATGAAATGTTTCAGATGTTATAATATTAATTGATATCTAATATGTGTACAACAGTTTGGATGTTCATGCTAACTTTACTTACAGAGCAGCAATGTTTATATTCAGTATATATAACTATCATCTGCATAGTGTTGAATGATGAAAAGGAAGAAGTGTTAGACTTGGCATAGAACTTTGTAGAACATCCTGATGTGTATTTTTTCACCATGTACTTCTATTTTAACAAAAACATCCATCCACTTCTTTTTTTTTCGTAGATGCTCTGTACACGACACCCCCAACCAGTGCCTCAGCAAGCCCATCTCCTCCCTCCTCACTTCTTCTGAATCCAGCCAATCAGAAGAAGGGGAGGGACAGTGAGGGTCAAAAGTTGTCACATCACCAGGTACGACAGATCGAGGTAGAGCTGGTGACCAAGGACCCTCGAGGCTCCACTTGCAACACGGGCATCATCCGCCGAACCATTAAATATTCTGAGACGGATCTGGACGCTGTGCCGCTGCGCTGCTACAGAGAGACCGACCTGGACGAGGTGACCTCATCAATTGTGGTCAAGTACTGTTAAACGAAAGCCATCATTGCGGTAGATTAGACTAACAACAGATTATTGCTGTGCAGGTGATGCGGGCAGAGGCAGAGGAGGCGGAGGCAGACTCTGCCTTTGGTAGTAACCGTAGCGTTCTAGGATTATCTAGCTTCGGCCCTGGTGACACATCTCCAAAATTCCGGGGCAGTGGGGGAAAGGAGGATGATGAGGAGGGGGAAGAAGAGGAGGAGGAAGAGGAGGAGGAAGAAGAGGAAGGAGTGGTGAGCTGGGCCAGTGTCCGGATGCTGGGAGACAGACAGAGACAGAAAGCCACCAAGGACGAGGACGAAGTGTTCAGTCTGCTGCTAAAGGGGTGAGATGAGCATGTCTTACATTTATTGAGAATCAACTGGAAGTAAGAAAAAAAACAAAATCCACTGTGTTGGGTTAATCAAGTGGCAACATCCAGAGTTGAAAAATGAATCCAGAGCCAATGCATGCTGGATCCAAGAGCAAGTCAGTTTGCATATACCTTCTTGCTAAAATATACAGCTTTACAGCATAAATAAATATTTTCTCCAAGTATTTATTGGTCTCTATAGGTGACTTCCCTCTTTTTGACAGAAAACCTCCTAATATGGTACATGTGACATTGTAAAATTGGGGGGGTCTTGAAACTTGATTCACTTTTGGAACCGGCCTCATGTGACCACTTGATGAACTATAGGTTTTGGCACTTCACACTGCCTTAAATTTTTAGCCCTTGAGGAATACTGCCCCTTGAAGCTCAATGAATACATTTTTTCCTCAGATCTGAACTGGTTTAAAAGTCAAACTCGATCTGACTATGCGTTGGTTTTTATTCAGACCACTAAACTGAAATCCACCCTCTGACTGAATGTTTGGTACGTCCTTTTCAGGCCGTTGGAAGCAGCATGCGACACTCACGGCAACCTCAAGTCTCCGATCTCAGTGGGCAGCCCCCGACGACCCTCTGACAGCAACCTGGACTCCTTTAGCCGCCATTTTGAAAGCATCATGGAGTCTCACCGAGCAAAAGGCACGTCATACAGCAGCCTAGACAGCGTGGACCTGCTGACCTCTGGGTCCACCTCTGTATTCACCTTTGACCTGCCCACACTTACCCCAGAGATCCAGGTATGTCACTTAAAGGTAGAATCACCATGTGTTCTGTCTGACGCCAGAAGCTGAGTGCGATCTTCATGTTTTCTGTAGAGTCAGATTTGTGAGAGTGCCAAACAAATCATCGAACTGAGCTTTGCACCGCTGTCCCGACCCGACCCATCTGGACACTCTGATACATCACGGTCGGAACTGACTCTCAGCACCTCAGGAGCGGGGCTCCGAGGAGGCTCCAAGGACGACTCCACTGGTCCAGTTCGGTCCAGATCAGACAAAGAGACATGGCGTCGCTCCATCCTCAAAGATGGCTTTAGAAAAGCCACTTCAGTCCCATCGCTCCACAGCAGCCCCAGGTGAGTTCAGCTGAAGAGTCAGGTGTATCAAGTCTGTCATGTGGTCCAACGCCAAAGACATTGTCTTAGAAAATTTAGCAAGAAACAAATCATCAGCACTATATTGGGAATGCTTAAAATGGTTCTGTTTGAAATTAAGGGTTTTAAGATGCATTGTTAACCGTATGTATTACTCAAATTTCAAGGGATGCACTAATCGAAATAGTTACAATACAGGCATAAGTAAGCTTCTAAATCTCACCCTTAGTTGGTGTAAAATCTGTGAAATTGCAGTTGGAATGGCAAGTTGTTTTGAAAGGTGTGATAAGTTGGAGGATGTGGAGGACTGAATTATACTGGTTGTTATGCATCAGCATCATGATCTCTGTGATACATTACATCCTTTGGACATGTATGATAATTAATACTGACACTTTCTTGACTTTACAAGGCTCAGTTTTGGTACCAGCAGAATGTATTTCCACTGCAGGTAAAGTGTCACCTCAGGGTACTTGGTCGTTATTGTTTTTGTGTTGCATGCCTATGTTACCATCAGCACAACTGCAGCTGTAGGTGATGCGTCCCTGTCATCTGTCAGTTAGTTTGGTCACTGTGTCAGATTAGGTGGCTATAGAGTCTTAAATTCTTGCTGTGTCATGGCCAAGTGACACGACAAACTACTCTCTGGCTAATCTTACTGTCTTTACTGATGTATGTGATGTAATAAGGTAGGAGGTGCTACTGACTGATTGTGTAAATCACAGGTGTCAAACATGTGGCCCGGGGGCCAAAACCGGTCCATCAATGGGTCCAATCCGGCCCCCGAGATGAATACATGAAATGCAGAAATTACACTGAAGATATGAACAATCAACGATATTAAAATCATTTTGGGTCAACTCAATTTAAAGTGGATCAGACCAGGAAAATACTATCAAAATAACCTATAAAGAATGAAAAAGACAAAAAAAAGAGGAAAATTATACAAAAATGTTTACATTTACAGGCTAGCCTTTTACAAAAAATGTGAATAATCTGAAATTTCTTAAGAGAAGTATATGGAATTGTACCAATATTCTGCCTGTTCCTAAATGTTTTGTGTATT
>JAPTGW010000008.1:33909664-33920016 GCA_029814545.1 Apogonichthyoides opercularis
TGGAATTGAGGGAAGAATGGAGTGATAATAGAATAAAGGACTGTGTAAATCAATATATAAGAAAGCAATATTATAATTGCCTACAAATATTCACAGACAGGTCAAAAGATCAAAATGATCGTGTAGGAATAGGAGTAAATATTAAACAATTTAATATTAGAATAGGAAAGTGAATCACAGACAAACTATCAGTGTAAACAGCAGAAATGATGGCAGTAATTATTGGACTGCAGTGGGGGGAGGAAATGAGGCCAGACAGGGTTGTCCTCTTGAGTTTACAGAACATGGAGTCAAGCAGAGAAGATCTAATGCTTGGGTTCCTGCGCATGTGGGAGTAGATGGCAATGAAACTGCAGACAGAATGGCCAAGAAAGCACAAGAAATGAAGCAAATTACTGATATATCTTTTGGCAAAGGAGAAGGGAAAGCAATAATCAAAAAGAAAGTATCAGAACTTTGGCAAAGGTTATGGGATAAGGATAGTAAGGGTAGAACATATTATAGAATACAAAAATCAAACAGTGTAAAAAGTGTCATAGGAAAAAGTAGAAGAGAAATAATTGTCTTAACAAGATTACGATTTGATCACACTAATTTAAATAAAACACTATTTTTGATGGGAAAAGTCAATGCACCAACTTGTGAACACTGTAATAAGAATGAAAATGTAAAACATATATTAATGGAATGCAACAAATATCAGGAAGAAAGGGTCAAGAAATGGTGGTGAGAGAGGTTGGTGGAAAATGGGAAATAGAAGGGATTTTAGGGACAAAACCAGAGAAAGTGTGCATAATTCAGAGAGCATTGATAGAATTCCTGAGGAACACTGAACTGTTTTACGTGTAAATTGTAAATTTACATCTAAACATGTAAATTATCATTAATGTACACACTCCGACACAGTAGATGGCGATATGCACTTAAAGGTAGTTTGCAATCCTCCAAAAAATTTAAACAAGAAGAAGCAGAACTACTACTACATTTCCCACAAGACACTGCGTCCTATTCGTTACATTCTGCGACACAAGTTTCCGTGGTTTTGTGCACGTTCGCTCCCCTTGCACCACTGTGTCCGTGGAGGTTTTTGAGTCCTAACATTAGACCGCGTATTCCTTTTAAGTGAGCAGATATCAGTTAAACGTTTTTCATTGAAAGAGGAGAGAGCACAAAGCCGCAAAGATGCCGCGAATTATGATAAAGGGAGGCGTCTGGCGCAACACGGAGGTATGTGTTTACATGGCTAGCCTAGCTAGCGCAATGCTAACTACTTAGAGGAAACCAACGGGTTTAAGTTGGTGGGCTGCTAGCCGCTCATTTCGCGGCATTTAATTAAGTTTGATTACTTGTTGTTGAATCAGTAACATGAAAGCAATTTTATTGTCACTTATGTATAGCTGTCAACACAAAACGTATCCAAATACATTGATACGTGTCTGTTGATTGGTTAAAATGGCAACGCCACTAGCAAGTAATACTGGGGGATTTGTCAATATAAGAGAGCTAACATTAAATGGGTATCACCATAGACTGTTTTATACAGGTGATGGGTAACGCTAAATTCGTCAGAAATAGGGTCGCCTTTATTATTACTAGTATTGTGTTATTACCTGCACGTTATTTGACAGAAGAAGATATATACACAAATAAACTGAAAAAGGGCTACCCAATAGAAATGTAGTGTTTGCAACACACATCCGTAGAAATCTTATGAGGCTTCAAAATAAAGCCAGTGACGTTTGAAAAAAATACCACAAAAGTAAAAGAGGTGAGTCAAGCAGAATACAAAAATGTACACACTTGGAGACACTGCACTCCATAACTAGTAAACTAGTTTGACACCAAATTTGCTGTGATTGCTGGAGTTTTCAAAAGATCAGCTAGCGAGTTCAAAGGAAATAAATAAAACGAAATCTATATACACAATGTGTTTTGGTGAGTGATGTTATGTGAACTGACTAGATGATACTGAAGATTTGATGTGATATTTATACAGGATGAGATCCTCAAGGCGGCTGTGATGAAATATGGGAAAAACCAGTGGTCACGTATTGCTTCCCTTTTACACCGCAAGTCTGCCAAACAGTGTAAAGCAAGATGGTAAGTCTGTTAATATCACTCTGGTACAGACATCTCCCAAAGAATACTTTTGAACTGTATGGAGGATGATAGCAGGCATAGCAGAAAGAGTGTCTTACAAAGAGTCATTCATTCAGATTGTCAGTCATTTTCACATTGTAGAAGTCTATAGGGCTGCACAATTTGGTGAAGAAGTGTTATTACTATTTACCATATCAAAATATTCATCAAAAGGCCTTTTAAATGGCAGCATTTTACAGAAATATAAATACATACACTGACCCTGGGATTGGAATTCATGTCATTCTGAAGTTCTCGTTCAAGCCAAATACAGTTTCATGATAACTTAATGATTACTGTGAGATAGAAGAGGGAGTAGTGGTGTGTAAATGACTGAAAGCAGACAAATGTCAGAAAGTTGTCCATGAAACGGTCTCCAAAGGCTAATTCAGTTGTTGTGAGACTGTTAGAGGAGTAATTACTACATTATTTATAGAATAGCCATTGTCATAAGTAAAAATATACACTGTTGATCAAGTCAAAGCTGTTGTCCATCAACTAAAATGTCAGTTTATGGCAGCAAAGATGACTGATCCTGATACCACGCATCCATGCACATTAAAATCTACACTTACTGCTACTGTCAAAAAGTTGTTTTCAGATGTTCAATATTTTTATGGAGGTGGCCAAATCCTGGCACTGAGCTTTAAAATACCTGTAGCCATTACAGGACTTTGGTTTTGTGTTTATCTTCAGGTACGAGTGGTTGGACCCCAGCATCAAGAAAACCGAATGGTCCAGAGAGGAGGAAGAAAAGCTGCTTCACTTGGCCAAGCTGATGCCCACTCAGTGGAGGACCATCGCTCCTATCATAGGACGCACTGCTGCTCAGTGTTTGGAGCACTATGAATACCTGCTGTAAGGCATTACCTTTTTCACTGCATAGGCTAAACACTCAAGATTTTATTACCAATTAACTTGCTGTATATTTCAGACTAGATTTGTTGTTGTTTGTGAAAATCAGCTTCTATTTTGTTTTTCATCTGGGTTTTATTTTTGTTTTGAGGAATTAAACATTTTTTTAGGTATTATGAGGAAAACTTTAATTCATAGAATTTGAAGAAAACAGGAGTTAAGAATACTTGACTTCAAAACCATTGTTCATTAAAGGTTCTTTATTGCATAAATCCATTAACATTGGTAACAATATGTTAAGCAAATTTTCTGGCCAGTTCTGTTTTGTTTTAGTTCAGGTTGTACTTACTTATTGTAGTGTCTATTTAGTTTTCTGCCTTATTTCAATAAACAATGAATTTTAAATTCCCTTAACTGTAATAAAAGTGCTGTAGACACATTGGCCTTTTTGCTATAGAATAGAATTTTTTATTTAAAAGACAATTTATGTTTTAGAGACAAAGCTGCACAAAGAGACAATGAGGAGGAAGTGGGAGATGACCCCAGAAAACTAAAACCAGGAGAGATCGACCCTAATCCAGAAACAAAACCTGCCAGACCGGACCCTGTGGACATGGATGAAGGTACTGTAATGCATAATGCTGTGATAGATTGGCAAAAATACTTTTAATGGGCTTTTAAAATTGAGGGAATTGACATGAAATGTCACTTTCAGTGTCATTTTGCATAAACCCACATAGACTAGCAAGAAAACAATCAATCATCAAAGTTAAAGTGACTCAAGTGGCATAGCTCATATTACCCTCAACCTAGTATTAAACCTTGGCGATTTCCCTTTGACAAGGGTGAAAAAAATACAGACTGATCATTTCCCAACAGCATCAGATATAGTGTTTGGTAAAATAAATAAGTTGCGTATTTCTGTTCTTCTAGATGAATTGGAGATGCTTTCAGAGGCCAGAGCTCGTCTGGCTAATACCCAGGGAAAGAAAGCAAAGAGAAAGGCCAGAGAGAAACAGCTGGAAGAAGCCAGGTCAGACTCATTTGACAAACACTGCAATCAAAATCTCACACTAGTAGACATGTAAAGGTAGTGTTGGGTGCAAAAAAGCTGAGTGTGCACTTTATGCTGCAGACGTTTGGCTGCTCTGCAGAAACGCAGGGAGTTGAGAGCTGCAGGAATTGATGTCCAGAAGAAGAGGAAGAAGAAGAGAGGAGTGGACTACAATGCTGAGATTCCCTTTGAAAAGAAACCTGCACCGGTATCCATCACTTTAACTCTGTGCTTATTTGAAGAGAATTCAATGCAGAGCTTCTTATTCTAGCTTTGTAATCTATTGATTATTATTAACCTTTTTACTTGAAGGGTTTCTATGACACCAGCATGGAGAATTACGATGCTCTGGAGCCAAATTTCAAACGACTGAGACAACAGCATCTGGATGGAGAACTGCGCAAGTAAATAACATTACTTACAATATACACTTATAGAACAACTTTACTTGAGTTCTGTTTACAATATACACATGTACAGCTTCAAAGGCATAAGACAGCCACAAAATGACCAAAATTTATATTATTCCACTTTTCAAATACACATACCAAGAATTAGCTATTTAACTGATAATGACCAGGAAATAGTTTTTATTTTAACATCAAATTATGTAAAATGCTGCAGTGAAAGAACAAAAGGAATCACACATTTTCCTTTCTGCCTTTCTGTCTAAAATAAAATTTTGTCATGGGTTTGATGTAGATTGTAGACCTTGTTTAAATATATCAACATTTGTTAACATCTCACATAACTAGTATGTAAATGTGCATTGCCATTCAGCCCAGTAAATACTGTACAGGTTTCAAAGGAACCAGTGCACGTTTCACTATCAAACGCACATTTTCATTTACCTTCTGGTCTTCCTTTAGAAACAGCATGATTTATGCATTTCATTTTTATCCAGTGAACGTGAAGAACGAGATAGGAAGAAAGACAAGCAGAAGATCAAGAAGAAGAAGGAGAGTGATCTGCCATCTGCCATTTTACAAACCAGTGGTGTGGCTGAGTTTACCAAGAAAAGGTCCAAACTGGTTTTACCTGCACCACAGGTGACCCTCACACACAAACCTCAGCATCTAATCTGAAACTTGAATGTTGGACTCTTTTAGAGCAGTGGAGTCAAGACTGCTTGTGTTACCATCACTTTGTCTGTTTGATCACTTTCTGACATCAAGTGTTTAGCTACAGTCTTTTTTACTTTGTAGATCAGTGATGCTGAGCTGGAAGAAGTCGTCAAACTGGGTGTTGCCAGTGAGGTTGCACGTCAGGCGGCTGAGGAGAGTGAAAGTGGGAACTCTGCCTCCTCCACTCTCCTATCAGAATATAGCGTCACTAACACCATGGCAACAGGCCTACGTACTCCACGAACCCCGGCTGCCCAGGACAGGATACTCCAGGTAACACACAACACTTTGCAGAACCAAGATTCATGACAAAGCAAAAGTCACTTTAGTGATAGCAAAAATCCAAAAATAAGATGCTCACTCATTTTGTGTGTGTATTTGTGTCATTACAGGAAGCCCAGAACCTGATGGCTCTGACCAACATTGACACACCTCTGAAGGGAGGCCTCAATACTCCACTGCATGAGAGTGATTTCAGTGGAGTGACTCCTCAGCGGCAACAAATACAAACTCCCAACACTGTACTCAGTACACCTTTCAGGTATATCCTTTTTCTTACAGTCTTCTTCATAAACATGTGTTTTTGGTGGTCTGATCACAAACAAATAGCTCTGAGGGTATACATTCACACCTGGCATTAGAATGCGTCTCCAGATGCATCATTGATGATTGGATTTCACTTGATCCACTCACAACTGAGTGAATCTGACACATGATAATGTCAGGTTTGAACAGAACCTAAGTAAGGGTTCAGTAACAATCACATAAATGTGAACACTTATGGCCCTGTCTGCTCCCACAGAACTCCTGGACAAGGTCAGGGTGCAGATGGAATGACGCCTCAAGCTGGTGGTGGGATGACCCCCCGTGGGGCCATAACACCAGGCCTGACCCCAGGTCGCACACCGCTCAGAGACAAACTGAATATTAACAGTGAGGAGCAGCTGAGCGATCCTGCATACGCTAAACACCTGGTAACTGCTCTCCAAATATATACATTATTCTGTCCATTCAGAGTTCACAAAGCTTCTGTGTTTATGGAGTGAATCCTCACTGACTGGTTTAAATGGAAAAACTTGTGGAATATTTCTGCCAGATCAAATCTGAGCACAAAGTACCAGGGATGTTCCACAGACAAGCTTTCTGATGTCAGATGCAGTCAAACAAAACCAAACCAAACCTGAAGAAACAACTGAAATACTGAACATTAATTAGTACTTCCAAATTAAACAAGTGATTTAACTGCATTTTGTCTGTCTTATTACAGCAAAGGGAAAGCTTGCAACAGCTGAGACAGGGCCTGATGTCACTTCCTGTCCCAAAGAACGACTTTGAGATTGTTCTTCCCGAAAATGCTGAGAAAGAACTTGAAGAGACAGAGCCAGAGACTGGGTTCATGGAGGACTCAGCTGACATACAGGCACGCAAGCAGGTACGCATGCTGTCAGATGATCTGCTATTAGTTTGTTTTAAGTGCATACTATCTGCCTCTGCTCATGTCTCTGTTGTTCACCAAGGTTTCATTTTGTTTGCTTGTTTTAGGCTCAGCGAGAGGCAGAACGAGAAAAGGAGCTGAAGCTGCGACACACTTCTGTTCAGAGGAGTCTGCCCAGACCTACAGAGGTAAAAAAAACAAAACACCACCACCAATCCACTGTATTTGGTCACGTGGAAGCTGACAATGCCATTTACTCAAGTACTGTAAATACAGTTATGAAGTACTTGGACTTTCCATTTTATACTTTTAATTTACATTACTTATATATAGTACTTTCTACTCCATAACATATCTGACAATTTTATTTACTTTTGAGATAAATATATTATAAATCACATTGTATAACAAGTGTTTAATATATGAATATATAATGGTTATCATTATATAATAAATATATAATGATAAAAATGCATCCATTGGATGCTAAGTTACAAAATCATGATTAGTGCTTCCTCTTCCTTTCAAATGCCAGTATCAACGGGTGAATTTAACCAGTACTTTTACCTGTGGAGTATTTTTACATCAGTGTGTTAGTACTTGAGTACAGGATCTGAATACTTCTTGTATCTGTGGTGTAATCGCTGGTAACAGATAATAAAATGGGATGTATGGATTAAGCAGAAGTTGCTGGACAAAAATGAAAAACTAGAAACAGCATTAAAACTGCATGTTTTAAAATCACCAGCTTGTAACCCCCCCCCAAAAAAAAAATCCCAAAACAAAACAGATATTTAAGTGTTTTCCAACCTTTTATTGCAATATTTTATCTGGATTTCTGGTGGATGATAAATATGAACATCACTGGTTTGTTTCAGTTGTGTGTGTTTGTCTTGTGTCTGTGTGCAGGTTAATGAGTCGGTCCTGCGGCCCGTTTCCATGGAGCCGCTGTCTGACCTGCAGCTGGCCGAGGAGCTCATCAAACAGGAAATGATCACCATGCTACACCACGACTGCCTGCACCACCCGCCATCTAATACAGCCAGCCATTTACAGCGCGGGAAAACCAGGGGCCCTGCTTCCACCTCTAATAACGCCTCTCATATAGCTTACCTGGAAACACACTCCTACAAGCCAGTCAGTCCTGAAGATATGGAACAGGTGAACACACTGGGTTTCACTTAGTGCAGTTACTTCCAATCAGAGGAATTACAGATGAAATAAATAATGACTCCTGGACCTTTTAGGTTCAACATTTTGTTCAGATCAAGTTTTAGATCAATCTTTAAGAAATAATTCATCTGTTTTCTAGATAATTGGAGTGTGGAATTTAATGATATTTTCATAGTGTGGGGATTTTTACCATTATCTGACATTTTAAGGACTAACTATTTAATCATATGAACATTTCATTGTCTATATGTATGATCGGTCATCCTATTATTAGGCTTAGCTGCATCTCTAAACAGCAGGAAAATGGTCACATAGGTTTTGCTAATGTGCAGCTGTGTGTTGTCACTGAACAGGCCAAGGCCATCCTGGCAGCAGAAATGGAGGTGGTGAAGGCAGGAATGGGTCACGGTGAGCTCAGCATGGAGGCCTACAGTCAGGTGTGGGAGGAGTGTTACGGCCAGGTGAGCATCTGTCATCCACCTCAGAATGGAAACAGACCTAATGTAGTTTATTATCGGAAGTATTTTGATGGCACCAACTGAAATGACATGGATATTACAACCAACCTTTTCTGCCTTTTTCACAGCTATCTGCTACTGTCTCATCATGTGTCGGCTGTAAATCTGTTTTCTCTTTTCAGGTGTTGTATCTCCCTACTCAGAACCGGTACACTAGAGCTAACCTGGCATCAAAGAAAGACAGAATCGAAAGCTTGGAGAAAAAACTAGAGGTGAGAAACTGTAAAGACGAGCCACTAGGGTGTGAGTTATGTTGGGTAATCCCTACAACATCAGCCAATCTGACCAAGAGAATTATTAAATGCCACTAAACATCTTTTCTGCTGGTCTTCAGGTGAACCGTGGGCACATGACAGCAGAGGCTCGACGAGCAGCTAAGCTGGAGAAGAAACTCAAAATCCTGCTGGGAGGTTTTCAGTCCAGAGCACTGGGGCTCTTGAAACAGCACAATGAACTCTGGGAACAGGTACAAATCTTAGCTCTTCTTACACTGGAGTTTCCTGCTAAACCAGTTCATTGTAGAACTTTGTAAAAATGAGGAGTTTGTTCTTATTTCTAAGTACAGGAAGGTCAGCAGGTTTAGTCACTTATAGTTAAAGTAATATTTTAGAAAAACTTCCAAGATGAAACTGGTGACAAACATGTCACTGGTTTGTGACAAACAAGGTTACAATAAATAAACACATTCTTTAAGAATATCGGGTCATAAACATTTTCAGATCAGTCATATACTTGCTTAAAAATTACATTGTGTGAAGTTGATCTGAATTTATGAGGGGGGAAAAGTCACAGTTATTGCCAGTTTTGCCATATATTCATCACATAAAGAAAACTGAAATGACAAAACTTCAAGGCCCTACAGTGAAAATTGAATATGGTAGGAAAAAACAGAACTATAAACAGAATATAACCATAAGGAGGATACATAGAATATAACTATAAACAGCAGGGGGTTGAGGAGACAAATAGACAATAAAGGTACAACAGTGAAGTGAAACGATGACTTATTGGTAATAGATGAATTATTGAGTTAAATTGGCATATGCAATAAAACCCTTATATTGTAGTCTTAAAATATCACTGCATTTCCATGCTTTATTTTACACCTATACTAGCCCATATAAACCTTCAAATCATGTAAGTGACTCATCTTTTCTTTACTGAACTGTACTTTCTTGGTGAATGTGCTGTATATTTTTGGCAAGGGCTACTGCCACAGTACTGTGGCATAAAATATTGGTTTGTTGCCATAGACCAATCAAATGTTAGCGTTTTGTACTAGAGCCAATAGCCAGTAAACTAGAGTGTTCTTTACTCTGTGCAGTCAGTGATGCTGGCAAAGGTAGGCGGAGCTACATGTTAGATGCGGCAGTGTACCATGTGACTTCTCAGTTCTGTGTCACTTCAGTGTATTGAGTGCTATGCTCCAAATTTGACACTCTGTACGATGTCCCAGTGGCTGATTTATATCAACGTTGGATTTACCTACCGATGCCCTTGGCGCTGTGCCCTCCCACTCCCGCCTCCCATTTGAAAATCTTCTGAAAACCCCCCAAAACAAATAAATGTTAATGAGACTGGGAATTGAATCCTAGTCTTCCATATTGCAGTTCAATAGATTACCAAGTAAGCTAAATCTCCACTGGTTCTCAGTTTTACCTATTTGCTATCTGAGTGCCTTGGTACTTTTCAGGATGCAACAACTTGCCAGTCTGTGATATAACAAGGGTGGTGACTGGGTCTGTGGTAATAGACAAACCGATATTTCATGGCACAGTACTGTGTCAGTAACCACTTCAATATATTATTCTTGTGTGATAATAGTGGTGTTGTACTTGTTTTGTCCACCAGGTGGAGCAGGCAGCAACAGAGCTCCAGACCTTCAATCAACTTAAGAAACAAGAGGACACTGCTATTCCCAGGAGACTAGAGGTAACACTTTTAAGACATACACATGCACAGAGAAGTTTGTAATGTTAAGAGGGTGTCTGTATATGAACAACTATTTCATATACGAATTAATACAAAAAAGATTTTTTTTTTTTGTTATATCC
>JAPTGW010000008.1:34372101-34382313 GCA_029814545.1 Apogonichthyoides opercularis
TCCTTCTCGGCAAGGAAAAACTCCAAAAACCCAGTGGGAAAAGAGAAACCTTGGGGAGAACCACAGTGAAGGAGAGACGCAATCCCATGGACAGACAGGGCATAGATGCACCAGGACTGATGGACATCCATGTAGTTCCAGTCTGTAAAGATGCAGCAGGGTGGGGGAACATGAGGGGGTCCGTCTAGTGGTGCATTGAAAAGTAAAGCCTGTAGCTTTGCTCTGTTTTATGGATTTTGATTGTAGTATTATTCAGGTTGTTGCTTTTAAGGGGATGGTGTGAATTTAGTTCTTGGAGCTATAGTAGGTTATTAAGATGAAAGACTTCTTTTAAAGGCATGAAGCATTGACATGTTAGACACTGACCTTGCACATATGCCTGCTGTTCACACATTCAGCACTTTGAGTAGCATCTATATAGGACTGCACAGTTACAAATGGAAATCTACAGCTTCTTTTTAATTAATCATCATATGTAGCCAAAGTGTAAATGTGAAAATTTGGAGGGAATATGTTCTTCAGAGAGTTTAGTTAGAGATCAGTTTATTTAGAGAGTGCTAGATCAGGAGAAAACTCAGGACATTTTAGTAAGGTCAAGATGGTGGGGAGGGAAAAACTTCTTGTTAATGACAAGAAACTTTGGACAGAACCAGGGTAAGCGGCCATCTGCCTCGACTGGTTTGGGTGAGTGGAGGGAGGAAATAAACCCCTGGGCAGGTTATAGGAGACAGTAAACACACATTATATACATACAAAGCCAGAGATAGCTACAGGAAAGTACAAGAAGAAGAGAGGAATGCTTTCTGCATTAAAGAGATGCTTAATTTTATTCAATTTAGTGGTCTGTTTTTATTTTGGTCACCATGCCAACCTCATTAATCTCATTTCTTCACTATTGCAGGAAAAACAGAATAATATCAGCGACTGATGGGTGTCAATCAAAAGTTATGTTTTCCTTAAGTATAATGTGAACTTTTGAAAAGACATAATTGCAAAATGCAAATTGTACATTTCAACTTGAAACTAGTTTGAAGCAAACTAGGACATGTAGCATGGCTATGAGGCGGTGCTGTAGTCTGCAATAAACACAGCATTATGGTGCTGTTTTCCATCTAAAATGATCATGATGTTTTTGTTTGGTTTTTTTTCATGGATGAGACTCTGGAGTAGTTTCATTAGTGCACACTACCTGCTGTGTCTTTGTTACCAGCAGCCGTGTTTAAACATTTTATGGAGAAATTCCAGGATGGAGCAGCTGATCAGTCATTCAGGTTGCATATTTGTGACATCAGAGCTTCTTGGAGAAAAAAGTATTTCGATATCCCATTATGAATACAAATTCTTTCAGAAAAGACCTCAAGTAAGTGTTTTTGTGCTAGTTAAAAAAGTGACCAGGATATTTACAATCTTGCTGTAAAAAATGTCAAATACAACCTTTCAAAACGTGTATCTGTTCAATCCCTCTGACACTCCATTACTGCATTGCATTGCTGCTGCCAGCTCTTTAAACCCCCTGCACCACCCCAGCATCCACCTGTAGGCTGCAGAGAAGTTATTTATTCATCACTCCCCAATAGCTATATGTTAAATATCTACAGGGGGTGACGATCCTGAAGCCTAGAAGTTAAACTGTAAATGTATTTTACCGCTGCAATAAATAATAGTTGACAGTCTGAAATGAATGCATGCATGCAGCAGTAATACAGCTGCATATTTCAATACTCATCTAGGTTACTATGATGACAGCTGACATATGCAAACTGTCAACTAATATGCACATGATGCTAATAGCCCTTATCTAATATTAGATAATTAAAGTCTAATGTTAATTGTAGCACTTTACATAATGTTAGCTAAGGCTATTTATAGCTACTTCCTTTGACTAATATTATACAATATGAATCGATGTCATTATCACCATCTGTTGAAATTTCCCATGATCCTAGGCCACTTCCCTACATCATCAAACTATGCATTTCTTATTGCTTTAATTGAGAGACTGTTGGTGGTAGAAAATCACACACTGTGTGTTCAAAGAAGGAAGAATGCTCTTTGGGAAAACAATCTACAAAGACATCTTTAAGATGTGCTTCTTTATTATGTAAGACTGTGTATGTTCAACACACATTTATGGCTATGAAATCATGACTTTTCCACTAACTCTATTTGACATGTAACATCTCTTAAGTGTAGACAGAAAGTTACAGCTAGAACCACTTGAGATGGGAGGAAAACAAAATACTGACTCTTATCTTTGAGGCATGTCAAACCACACAGAGCTATTTCAGAGCCTCTGACAGAAAAGCAGCCTTATATATTTTCAGACGAGAAAGCAGAAAAATGCACGGCTGTCTAGAGCAAGTGTTGTAGGAGTAGCACTATTGTGGGAGCAGGATGTCTGAGCTGGAGGATGAAAAATAGGCCTATAGTTACCAACCAATCCGCTGTAAAATAACTGGTCGCCACTTGCACCTGCATCTCTTGTGAAACGTTTTATTTTTGACTCAGCAATGAGTCAGAGATGAAGGTGAGAGAGGAGGAGGAAGAGGAGGAGGAGTGGGAGTGAGAGGAAGAGGAGGATGCTTACCTTACGGGAGAATATATGGAAGGGAATGCAAACTAAAATAAGTTCAAGGAGTGTAGATAGAGGATGCACATTAAATACAGTGGGTGTTTATTGTAAAGAATGATACCGGATTCAGGCAGGTCTCCTAATTTCCTGACCCCACCGGTCTGGCCGCAATGAATGCCAGTTTTTTTACTTTTTTCCATGATGCCTGCCAATGAGACTGTGAGTGGGGTGGGGTCACATGGGCAGGAATTTTGGCAGTGTGTGCATGGATCGGTACATGGTAACACTTCATCTGCTCGTATTCACTCATACTTTCAAACATGCCTGTATGAGTGTCTGTTTCGAGTGTGTGTTGGTGGATGTGACTGCGCACCTGTGAATAGATTCTGGCGGGCAGATAATACTGACACAGCTGGGATCCAGCGGTCTTTGCCAGTGTGTGTCTTTGTGTATGTGTGCGTCCAACTACCAGCTGCGCTCACTGTGCTGATCCTCAAAGCCGCTATCACATTCTGCTTGCATCATTTCACCACATTGACACTGACAGCATCAAACTCATGAGCACACGTTCACTGTTACAGGCCTATGTCCATCTCACATCCATGCATTTCTCACATAAACAACCAGCCACTGGCATGTGATCACATACTTACATCTCACATGTGTTTCAATCTGCTTGTAATGTAACTTTTTATTTACTAATTTATTTATTTGCTTACCTTGGAAGGATTTTTACCATATGGGAGAATATATGAAGGAATGATTTATTAATTTGCACCACATGGCCATTGCCAGCAAGCTTTTTCACTGTTTCTATCTAGTAAAACTGGTATATGAGTAATATTTTTGCATTCTAATCTAAAAATGACAAGGCCTACTGTAAATTATGATGACCCATACACTTATACATATTATGACTAATGGTTACAACAGTCATTTAATTAAGTGAAATTATATTTATTCAGTGTAACTATGGCTGGACTGATGTATTGGCTGAACATTGTGTAAAATGCAATGGTGCAAAGAATGTGAAATGTATAGTTGCACTCCATTCATACCTTTCAGCTAGGGTGCTAACTTCAGTATGGTATTAAGTAGTTCCTTAAGTGTCTTGCCTGAATCTCCACTTGCATTTCATGTCTTGAACTCTGAGAGTTTCTGATGAAAAAAAGTGCGCTGGATACTAAACAATAGTTTATTGATGTAAACTATGGGTCACCTCCTAGCGTTAATGCGCTAATGGTGCAGTACCAAAACCACGTATAAGCATAGTAAATAAAAAATATAAGCGGAATCCTCAGCCCTGAATTTCATTTAAAGGAATATACATGTAATGGTATCTGACATTCGCATGAAATAACAAGCGTATATCACCCTAAACATAACATGTCAGTTGATCCATCTGTAAACTTGATGATTTTATCAATGAAACCAACTCTATATTCAATGAAAAGTAGCTAAAGACTGCTCAAAAAGTTGCACAAAAAAAGTTGACATCACTAACTGCATGTATAAGGCATCACTTCATCACAATATTAGTCACATTTGAACCTCAGAATCATGTGGAAAAATCTTTAAATCAGTGATCATACAATTAACCCATTCACAGCTTGCTTCATGTGTCTATCTGGGTGCTGATTGGTTGACTAAATGAGTCGCTGGTTCCATCCAATCACTGAAGTCAAGGCAAAGAGCCACAGATGCATTCCCTGAGAAAAATCAGTCATTGTCTTAAGGGAGGTGATGTGAAATCTACCCTAAAAGTTGACAGACTTAAAGGAGGAAGGGGTGATTGACAAGTGCATCCTAGTGACTACTCATTCATGTCAAGTAGGTCAGCAGACACCAAAATGCTTCACAAACTTTGAGTCAGACACAACTTCACCGCCTCTGGATGTTTCTAAGTTTGACTGTGTAAAGGTCATCTGTAACACTGTCCTGTAAAGCCAGAGAGCAGCCTCTCTGTGAGGAGTGTGTGACAAATGGCTTCACCTTTATGGGACTCACATTATACATTATACATCCCATTCAACAGCTTTACAGGTACTGTTCAGACTCAAATTGGCTGTTATCATGGAGCAAATCCTTCATCTTGATTTAGATACTAGAATGGTACAGTGGATTTTAATCCAAGAGAGTGTTATGTGTTTGGATAGAGCTCAGCAAGAGAACTATAATCAGAATAATTATTCTGGTCTGTCTCCAGCTTTAGGCCTTTTAGCTAATGACAGACACAACACTCATGGCTTGATTTAAGCTGTCTCTTTCCATGCATACAGATATGCGTAGATGTGCTAGTGTGAAAAATATGCATGTGTGTTTGTGTAGGTTTCCCACATAAAATAATTTAAAAAAAGGCTTCTGTGATTATTTTCTGCAGTAATGGGCTGCTGAGCTGTGAGATGATGCCCATCTGCAAGCTGGTATCCTTAAATGACCTTGTTTTTCCAGCTGCAGCTCCTGTCATTTCATACCTGATTTTATTCTTTTGTTGAATAGAGAACAGGAGCCATGCAATAACATATCACAATGCAACAAAAATGTTCCATTTCTTACAATATAAAGTGGCAGTTGCTAGTGTTTTACATGTTTATGCTCACTGTGCATTGCGAGTCAGTGATGTAAAACAGAGCTGTGAAAGGTTTTTATGTAGACAGAGCTGATATCTGTGCTGAACTGTCCCATTAGAGAAGACTCAATCACTAAAGGAAAATGCTGCCTTTATACATTATTGGAAACCACTTACATAATCATTGCATGATTTTCCATTTAAGGGCCGACTAGTTACATTTTACCTTGGCTCAAGAGACAGGAATAAAAAAAAAATCTAGGCTTTCCATCATAAACTGTGGTTCTGCCACTGAAGGTTGTAAGTTTAGGCAATAAAAGCAATTTGGTTAGGTTATGAAAGTGAGTGTATTCCGTACTGGGAGCCAGTCACTTGGTGATGTTAGAGTTATTAGAGGTAATGTTTTTTTTTTTAATGCTAGTGACTACTGACAGTCAAAATTTAGACCTTAGATTTTCATCCAATCAGCAATCAGAAGAATTATACATTATATTATTCAGTAATTAATACATACATAGTGAGTCAGTCTTTGTCACAGTTTGCAGACTTTTTAGCTCACCAGCTGATAGGTCATGAGCGATTGTAATGGCACTGTGTCCAACATTTTCTTCATCATTGTCGTCATCTTCATTGTCGTCTTCGCTAGCAACATCTTCTCTGATGAAACTGATGATACTGGTTGGATTCATTTAAAATTTTTTATGTAGCTTCCTTGGGATAATGTCTAAAAATACTATTCACAGTTTTTAGAAATTTTTATTTTTTTAATTTTTGATGAATTTTTGAAGTATAAAAAATTTACCTTTACTTATAATGGGCCATATTTTGATGACTTATAAAATGGAAATAGTTAGAAATATCAATATGTTTACTATTAAACACTGACAGGAAGTTATATATGGAGTTTTATTTCATTTGTTGAATTAGCCCCAAGTGAAAGTACCATCCACTTCTATTGGGAGATTGATCTCCTGCATCAAGACCACAGGAATCTAACATTGCAGCAGAACCTGACAACCTTGGTCATTCGACTTGTTATTGATTCTTGATAGAACATGCCAGTGAGCTTCAGGGCCATTGGTTTTATTTTTCTGTATTAAATCATGTCATATCTAAGATGTAAGATTCTCATTTGTTTGTGTGCTGGTTTTATACTGACGATAACCAACTCCATCTATTTTTCAAGCGAACAGCAGGTAGTAAAAGGGTTTTTATGGGAGAAAGTACTTAGAAATCTGTGCATGGACTGTTGTCAAGGTTGTAGGCAACCAAGACAGCCATTAGCTTAGAAATAGATTGAGCTAATGTCTAATGAAAACCTACAGCGACATAAACCACTATATGACCACAAATCATACATATTGAACCTTTAAACAGTTACATATGAACGTAATGTCAGAGAAACACAAATGAAAAAAAAAATACTGATAAAAACATAGACCTATATCTAATTACATATATCTAATTTGCAGAATACTTTAGTCTAACAATTAGGTTGACACTCTCTGCACTCCATAATCCCATTATGGAACCACACAGTGAAGACATCATAACATTTATTGTTTGAGATTTATCATACTACAAAATGTACTTATCACAAGTTCATGGGTTCAGAGCTTTACAGTCTTAGAGCCGCTCTCTGTGTTTAGCGCGAGCAAAGTCCTTCACAAATGCTATTCATCAAAATAAATCAATTCACAGTATTATCGCTGTCGGAGAGCTGGTGTGCAGGCAGTGAAACATGTATAGTTGTTGGCAGTGAGCGAGCAATCAATACACCTTTATTCAGACATTGCACATTTCACACGAGAACCAATTCAGGCAGTGCTTTATAGTATTAACAGTATTGTCTCACGCCCTCTTTGCAATACCGCAACATAGTAAAATCCATTTTCCCCTCACATAACGAGCTGTCATTTTCTGGTTGGAATGAATTCAATGGACTTTGCATACAAAGCGGGAAGATTTAGGAGCAAATGATAGCACAATACCGATGTACTGTATAATTCCACAGCATCATTGACCGTGTCAAACAAAGGCTATTAGCGCTGAGATCAAAAAGCACATCTTGTTTAAATATCTGTGTTGTGGTTAGACCCAATTCTCTGCATCATGACATTTGCTTGGTCAGCACATTTTGTGATACATACTCACCAAAAAAACCCCCAAAAAAATCACTTTTTTTTGCCTTTTTCTGTGAATATTGTAAGGGAAGCCTGTGTTCTATGCATGCAAAGCAGGTCGACCTGCCACAACATAATCATAGCACAACAATGATTGGTGTTCCACCACAGGAATAAGACCAACACTGAATAGTAATTTTTTTTACTGTGGTGCTGAAGAAGGTGTGTATTTGTAGAGTCCCTTCTTATATTTATGGAACAGAATGTAATGTTGGTAAACACAGTTTCCTACACGTCATTCAAACACCATCACTCAACAGAGAGAAATGGAGAGATTTAATATTTTCAAAGACACTGTTGTTTTCGCCAGGTCTAAAGATGCGATACATTTACATTTATCTTGCAATTCATCTTCAGTTTGAATGAATAACAAATAGCTTGTGAATTTGCTGTGCCATGTGCTCCATGTTTCATGTCCTGGTATAAACAGAAGTGGAGGGTACTTTTTTCGAATTTCAGCCAAATCTATTACTTACTTATTTTAATGAAGTTGTTGTTCAGCTTGTGGTGACATGCTACTAAATTGTGCATCAACTAGATAGTCTATCTTATGTTAGTTGATTTATTATTGGTTATTACAAATAATGAAATGTCTGAACATCTTGTTACATGTCTTTTTGTGACAGTAATATGATATGAACTAGATATTGCATAATGTTTGCGTGTCTTGCTTGTCTCTGTGTAGATTCCAGAGAGAATAGTTGTTACTGTGTACTTCTACAAACGCATGTGATTACATGAAATGCTCTATTTGTCATTACACTGAATTATATAGTCTGCCAATATAAGGTACATGCTTATGTTTGATTGTTTCCCCATTTTTATTTTGAAGCTAATTGTCTATTAAACCATTAAGAAATCCTGCAAATGTATGAGTCCCGGGTTTGTTCTAAGCACTTGACTCCAAAAAAAAAAAAAGAACACATAGAAGAAGGGTTAATTAAAGCAGATTTTCACTCCTCAGAGCTATGTGATGTGCAGCTGCAAATGTATAAAGATGAAAGCGATGTGATGCAGAAGATAAAGGTAATATTTGGCCTTTTGATGTGAAGCCTTAAAATGTTATAAATGACTCCCCCTCGCTATGAATTTTCGTCATCTCTTCGGTAATGCAACCCACCCACGTAATCACTAGATGTAAGGAAACACATTCTCCACTGGTTTCTCCTGTTTATTACTCTTCATTAGATCAGGGCCTGAGCAAATTGCACATTTTCAGTTGCAGCCTGCTTCACGCTCCAGCTGGGGAGCTGCTCTGCACGCCCACTCAGCCTCAGCACAGGCCCCCGAGCCGCTCCACCGGGACTGTCCAGGGTTAAGTAGCGCGTTCAAGGGTTTGTCACTGGTAGTTACTAACGGAGGTGAGAGCACATCCTGTTCATTTCAGCAGTCAAACACAGCAGTTGAACTGGGAGCACTAACAGATGCATGAAGGCAGGGCTTTAAATGATCAGTTTTACTCTTTACAACTTATTGTGATCCCATTTTTGCACAGAACATTAACACTCCTATAGGCATGTGCAGACATACCTGGTGATTCTGATTTCAAGACATATCACTGTGACATGTTGCTGCCACTTCCTGTTTTACCATCAAACCTCCAATGAACACCCATCACAATTATCTTATGTAATACATCAGATTTACTTATTTAATGACTTAAAATATTTAATTTGCATAGTTTTCAACACAAGAATGGCATTTCGAGCATGAAGATAATAACAAAACAATAAAAAAAAAACATTATTACTTCAGGTCAAACAAGACCATTGAAAATCAAGAAGTCATTCTTCACAAAAATACATTTAGAAATACTGGACCCTTAAAGATCTGCGCCACCCTGTCAGGGTTTTCACCATAATGATTGGTTCACTGCATAGTATAGAAGAAATACTTTAAGAGCAAGATAATGATTTTAGAATTACGTGTGCTTAAAAAAATGCTGCCCATATAAAGCCATCACTGACCAAGCAGAATCAAACATGAACAATGAAACACTGTAAATAATTTTAAATAAAAACTGTGTAATGTGTGACAGACCAATACAATTAGCTGAACTTCTTGAAGTGCTTCACCCATTATTTAAGGTTAGATTAAATAACAGCATTTAGCTCTGGTACACTTATTCGTCATTATCTGCTCTGTTTTTGTCGCTTCCTGATGGATAACTGTGCTTCACTTTCATTCATTTACTTCAGCTTCAACAACATTACAGCAGTCATGTCTGTTGAATGACATGGGGCCCCTTTAGGGAGTGCAAGTCTGGGGCACTTAAACATATGAAAGAGCGCTGACATTAGTAAAAGTCATTCAAGTGCCTTCACAATTACTTAGCCTTGATTTTCATTATTAGGTTATTTTTCTTTGTCTTCTTTTTTCTCTCTTCATTCTTTCTCCTCCTAAGTGAAAACTCCTCTGTGTTTTCCTTCAAACATCAGGAGTGTTTTCAGGAATCATTCAAGTTGAATGGCATGGAGGGTGAAAGGCTTCTTACTGAGATGTCATTGCAAATTCCCAATTGCTTGTTCCAGACAGAGAGCAGTCCCTGTGGTCGCTACATGTTTGTCAACCCATGTGTGTGTGTGTGTGTGTGTGTGTGTGTGGGCCCCACTTGTTTGCCTGTCTCACATGTTGACAAGCTGCATGTCTGATAACATCCCACAAAGTATTGAAAATCCTTCTCACATTTATGTCATGTAAGGGATAACACATGATACTAATGTGTGGTGAGAAAAAACAGGATCTGTTTTAAAAGGGTCATACTTTGCTAAACCCACCTTTATTAGTCTTTGGTTCCTGTATTTGTGTATTTGGACCCTAACGGTTCACAAAGTTTGAATTTGAACCCTCCAGGTGCTGCAAAGCTATCTTTGTATTCATTTTGGCCA
>JAPTGW010000009.1:1241366-1253723 GCA_029814545.1 Apogonichthyoides opercularis
ACTGTTTATTCAGACCCAAATGCTCTGTAATTATGGTATTGGGGTCCTTTGGTGAGAGGGTCCTGCAAATACCACAATGACCGACCACGCACATTCCGGCCCAGGCAACCCCCCCCGCCAAAGCCAAAAAGCTAGGGGAAACACTGACATGTCTGGTTGTATAACGTAGCGTAGACTGATTAGACCTTCATTGTTACCTGCACTTAGTAAGTAGAAGAAGGCCTTTCACGTTTAGTGTGTAGTTTTAACACCCTATTTGTTTGAGCTGTAAGTGGGCTTGACCAGGGTTAGTGTGTTTAGTTTAGTGTGTGTGACTGAGCCGTGTGGACAGCATGACGTATGGCAGCATTGGAGGGGAGTTGGCCCAACATCCCATCCAGTGCAGCGCTCTGTGTTTGGGTTGGCACCCCATCCAAGATCCCTCCAATCTAAACACTGGAAGGCTGTTCACAACCCATTACCACTGTGACTGACAGGGCAGCTGTCCACTCCAAGGGCTGCACACTATTGGTGTTGCTTGTTAGTGCCAGCAGTTTGTTGCTTAAGGTGATGATCTAAGCATCTGATGGATGGAAGTGTAAAAGTGTTTCAGAAACCTTTGAGTAGTTAAAGAGAGTCAGTTTGGATCTGCTTTGAGCCTGATTATTTCTGTGTAGTCATACTTTCTTTTTACAGCTGCATTTTTCACTGTGCAGCCTGATAATCATTGACACTTATTGCAGCAGTCTTCAGCTGGAGCAGAACTTATAGAGCTCAATGAGACTTTGGATCTTTGGTTTATACAACTCCCATTATGTAGCTCTTGACAGGCCTGAAGTGGACATAAACAGGCTGTGTCAGTGTCAATGTCTAAGTAAGGCTCCATGACTGATTATGCCTTTTTAGGTTTCATTTTCTTTTATGATAATTCAGCTCTGTAGCTTAATGATGTAGAGTATTACATCAGCCAGCTGCTAGACTTCGGGCTATTTGTGTTCAGATTGCAGACATGGTACAATTTATTGTGTTCCATAGCATGACAAGCACAACTAAAAGACTCAGTCATGACTAGAGTGAGGTACCAAAAACCACAATTTATGGCCATGGTAACACAAATTTAACACCTAATTTTGGTACTAGTTGAACAGGATGTGTAATCAACACCTGTGTGAAAAGGGATAAAACATCAAATTTAATGAAGCACACGCCTATTTTTAAACCTTTAAGATAGTACATCCTGATAATTAGAATTATCACAATACAAGAATATAAAGAAATGTCAGTACCAAAATAATCAAGGAATAAAAAAGCTGAAAAACTGCACTGCTTCTGCTGTTCATGACCTGTCACACAGATCGGGGCTTCATGGTGCATTCATGTCCATCTTGTAAATTTGAACATCTCTGTTCAAATGGACAAAGCCTCTTTAAACCACTTTTTTTGGCTTTTATTTTCTTTTTATCAAATACATAGGCCTATATCTGTCTCTTCTTACTTGATGTTTCTGTATGTATTTATAATGTTCTGTATTATTGATTATTTCAGCTGTAATGCTTTGAGCACCAGTGCTGCTCATCAGATGTCTAGAGAAACATATATAGAGAAGCCAGCTTAAATATTCTAAATCTCTTAGTGTTGCCAGTCATGTGGTCAGTGGGCTTACAAGTATGTAAATAATTTTCAGTACGAAAGATTTAGAAAATAAGAAAATAAAGTAATGAACATTTCCATAATTTACAAGAGGCCCCCAGTAACATTCTTTATCATAGGGGATGTGCATGTCTTGGCACTCTCTATTATTTTAATAATGTTTACCATCATTGTGTATGCTTTTTAAAGTGGTGTTTTACCACCAGTATTGAAAGGGATTCAAACTATATCTGAACCCAGTGACATTTAAGAGCGTTTTATCACACTTACGTTTGTTGAACTCTCATTTGTGATGGCACTAATGAATCAGTTCTATGGTCAATTCTTTGTTCTTTATGATAACAGCTATGCTATAATCACATGCAGCTGTAAAATCTAATAAATTAAACTGTAGCTGTAAAATAATCTTCAAATCAAACAAATTATTTTGTGTCAAATTATTGAGTTCCTTAGTAAATTACTGTGTGAGGTGTTCAATGATGTCATCATCTTAGGGTTTATTTTCCAATAATAAACAGGTCTGCTGCATATTGTCACTTAAATAGCAAGGCTGTATAATACAGGAAGCAAAGAAACATTGTAGAAATCACTTCTGTGTAGATGTTTTAGCCTGTGAATGGAAATCTGACAGCCTATGTTTTTATGCTGCTTTGGTATGAAGTGTCACAAGTCTCTGTCAGCCATTTAGTGTGCACTCATCCCTAATGTTCCATGGATTTGAAGTCTCTCTGCTCTTGCTGGGAACACAGACTTTGTGGCATTGGTTCTCACCATTAACTGGACTTCCCTGCTGAATAAGCTCTGCCAAACTATGTGATGTCCCGCCGAGTCCAGAGATGAGGACATAGGCTTGCAGTCAAGCCTAGCAGTTTCTACTTCCTATCATTGACAACAAACATCAATCTTAGCCACCCTTAGTTGTGGACCCTGCCAAGCATGACTCCAGTGAGAAGAAGGAAAGAAAGAAAAAACAAAGACTCAGGATGCTGGATTTAGACAAAGGCTGGATTATCCTCTGAATATGTCTTTTAGCAAGACAGTTCACCTCTGAATCCTTCTCGGCTCAGAGCGAAAGCCATAATTTTTCTGCGTATGAATGATACATCCAGTCTTTTTTTTTCTCTTACTCTGGTGGCTAGTTTAAAACTTTTCTGGCAGTTTAGAGAGCTAATAAATTTTGACATTAAGTCCATACATGTAGCTTCTTTTTTCAGCTCGCTCCAAAATCCATTTATCACCATATTGACATTTCTGAAAACATTCCCTGTGACATTTATTCTTTCACACCTGCTGAAAACCAGCAAATAACTCTGTTAAATAAGCAAGGTGTGGAGTATTGCTTGGGAATGGTAGTTTTCACTTGGATCCCTGGGGTTCCTCCAGTGTTGAGGAATTTTGTCTTTCTTTCTTGGATTGGCAACCGATTCTGACAGAATGTGCTGCCTCTCTGCTCTCACATCACACACCTTCACTTTTCAGCATTGTTTACACAGGTGTTGCCAACCATCGACCCATTGGGTTTTACAACTGCCGGTCATGATACAATTCACAAGTTTATTAAACAGTGAGAGGAGGTAGTTGAAACCTTTTGGAATATTTAATTTATGTAAATACATTGGGCTACTTATACTCTGTAAGGCTTTAAAGTACTTCATATAAACCCATAATCAAACAATGACCATTATCCTATGAGAAAGTGCTTCTAAGAATTAAAAACTGCACTGTATAATTTGTATCATCAGATTGGGAAGAAATAACAGTTGACCTTATTTCAAAGATGACAGTGGATTTTATTGCCGATGTCTACAGTAGTTAGGATGCTATGCAGCTAGCCCTGTTGCATCTTATGTCATTCTTCCACTTCCAGTCCAGTAACCACTTAATCCAATATGAAAACACGTACTTGATGCTGCTTGGCTTTGTGTTGTGACGTATTCAGAGAAATGATACATCCATGTTTGACGTGAGACCAGAGAAGCAGGAGATGCTCTTGACAGCTGTAATTGTTCTTTTAGCTGCTACTACACTAAGGTAAGTTCTAATACCCCAAGCTAATACCACTAATGCTGAGAATGAACCACACAATGGTATACATTTGTTTTAGTTTTGCTCTTTTGACTATTTGGGTCATGGAGTCTTGCGTGATCTGTGAAATCCACATGCCATTTCAAGATAACATGATTCAGGCAACAGGGCTGCCTGTTGCACTTCAAAGGTGTTTTTGCCAGCTTATAGAGAAGAAAGGACATTTTAAATAGAGCGTTAGAGCTATAATCAGATTTTTTTTTTTTTTTTGTTAGCTTTGATGAACAAATTCTTCTTTTGCTTCAGTAACCTTATACTGTAAAATACATTTAAATTGGTGGGGTTTTTTTTTCTTCTTACAAATGCTGCACTTAATGAAGTCAGAATATTTGACTTGATATTATTATTCATCTGTTCTGAAGTAAAAGAATGAAATGTGATTAAGGATGGCGTGATTATTTTAAACGGAACAATTACTGACTCCTGGTTATATGTAATTTATATTATACAAAAATCTCATACTGCAATGGAAGGATTTTAATACATAGCCAACTGTAATGTAAAGGCTAGTGTCTAATGCTAAAAATTAAATTAAGCCATCTGCATCATTCCATTTAAAGCCATCAGATTTCCTCAACAAAAAAGTAATTTTACCCCATAGAACTGGAGTTGCTGGTCCACTGCTAGGTTAATTGTTTTAGTTTGTTGGTTTGGAAAGTGGGATAATAAAGGAAATAACATAACAGATGGATCACCCAATTGTGTCTATAAACTAATCCATGTCGAGTACATGGAGATGCAGCACACATGGATGATGGCAAGATATAGGCTTATCACATAGAGTTTAGTCCACTCTCAAAATTGCAGGTGAAACTAACCAGACTAAAAGTATAGGATTTAAAGGAAAAAATATGAACCTTGGTTTGATGTTTGGTTCCCTCTTAATTGAAAATTCTATCACGCATCAAGGCAGTCACATGAGATTGTAACCTCATTGAATGTCTCTTTTAATTTATTAAACACTTTAATATCAATAGAATAGACTATACGAGGCTTTGCAGTTCTGCAATCTTTGAAAGTTACTGTTCTCTGCTGTATGGCTGCAGAAGCTAGAGTGGAGAGGAGGTGCCAAAAAGTACAGAGTAGACGGGGTGGTCCGGAAACAGTCCGGAAATCCAGTGAAACTTAACAAACATGTTCCCTTTGGATATTAAAATGGAGTGTAATACAGATATTAATGTAGCAAGTATCACAACACAGCAGAGGAATGTAAACTGCAGCATTGGGACATAACTGGATGGTTACCAGCTGCAGCAAAATACCCCCGATGTTATAATATTCTGAAATCCCACCCCTCTACAAAAGGCCGGCAATAGTCTCGGCCTGAACTTTTCATCAAGGCTGGTTGGCCAGAAACGGAACCAAAATTGCTGCTTCTAAATGAAAGTGTCTTGGTACTCATGTGGGAAAGGGTTTATTTTTTTAGATAAATCACTTGTCATGGTGCTGGAAAAGGAGTGTGTGAGGGGTCAGGGTCCGCTAATGGGTCCCCTGGGCAAAGTTCCATGGCTGTTGTTAGCTCAGCTATAATCCTGAGGAGGTGACTGAAGTGATAACCTCTTATGAGAGAGAGAGACTTTTGGACCTCCTGTGTTGATCTGTATGTGTGTTGTTTCAGAGGTGTCCATCCTGTGGGCTGCCCATCAGGTTCACCACAGCTCTGAGTTCTACAACATGACCACGGCCCTCAGGCAGTCCCTCACCCAGCAGTTCACTTCATGGGTAAGATGGGCCAGGGTGTACAGATGGCTTGATAGTACAGCTGCACATTACTGGAAATGACTGACATTGAAACCTTAATGCTTGGGCTTAAACAAATGTAAAGCTAGTAAGCATGTATTAGGTTTACAGCAATGTGACCTAACCCTACAATGCAGTCACATCCACAAATTATGGTTCAAATGAGAGGGGTCTGGCTGCATTCTTCCACTGTCAGACCCCTCTTCCGCAGACCACCACTGTGAGGCACCTCCACTCTCAGGACGGGAAATACACAAAATTACAAAATAAAAATTGACCGCCATTGTCAGGACCAGAAATATACAATTTTCAAAACAAAATCATACTTCTGGTTATTTTAAATCTGCAGTTTTCTGAATAAGATTGAAAAGCATATTTGGAAAGTAAAATAGTCTATTGGTTGCATGACAGTTTTTGTATTTTGTTGCAAAATACTGTATGGGGAAACTACTTTCTCCTGGATGCACTTATGAGGGAAAACGTGGGAAAAAAATGAATGTAATATGCATTTCTTTTACTTTTAATCTATGCCCTAACCAGTATAGAGATTTATGCCAGAAAACATGTATTGGGTGTTTTATCTGTAATATTATCCTCCCTACATTGTAGGGACAAAATGGCACCTGTTGTAATAAGATAAAGGAAAAAAAGTGAGGCTTGTTTTTTTTTTCCCTCAATGTTTTCTAAAAATGCTTCTCATTTCCAATTACAATGTGGTGAGCAAATACTGTGACATTTTACAAATGCCATTATTTAAAGTGTATAGTGCATTAAGAAACAAAGTATTGTAAGAAACAGTTCTTCTATTATTTTAAATGAAAAGATCAAAGACAAAAACACACTCTCCTTCAAATCACTTTTGTTCTCTGCATACACAGAAATCTAGATATTTTCTTTTGTTCAAAATTTCCTCAGTAAATGTCCACGTTCTCGGCTATAAAAATGAATTTGAATGGCTTCATCCACTATATACAAGAGCTTCTTGTAGTGCAGCACAGCCTCAGCCTCTTCCCCCATGCACAGCACATGAGGTGGGTTAACTCGGGCAGTAAAAAGGTGCAGGTTGGCCTCCACCCACTCTGCTGCATGTCTGTAGTTCGAGTTTCACATGTGTTCTATAAGCATAACAGTATAATTATCTTTCCAGTGCTGCACCAATGTTGTTGGTAAACAAGACTACCTCATCCACTGGTGTCTCAATGTCTGCGACAGTAGCACCCTTATCCTGCTGCTCCTCTTCCTGAAAATATATCTTGATGATGATGATGATGAAAGTGTGTACATAAAAATATTTGTAGATGTATAGAAATACAATTTTATACATATGCATGCACAGTGATAAACAAGTCACATGACATTTACTAACTATGTGCAGTCTTCAACAAATTTGTATCCAACTTACTATTAACTCAAAATGGGACTAACATAGACTTTGTGTTGATCCTGCCATCATGTGCATCACAATAAGCATCTGTGAAACACAACAGTGGAATCAATGTGTAGCAGCAGCAAAATTTAAGGAAACAAAGCTTCAATTCTGGAAAATTGTAATCCAAAATTTTTTTTAATCAATTCAAGTTAACTAATCACATAGTTGTTTCAACTTGAGTTCAAACTTTACTTTCCTGTGGTATTCACAGCTATATATAAGTGATTGTTCTTTGTGCAGTGTTGTCTGAGGGATCAGACCATTGTGTTTAGCTTAGGCATAAATCCTTGTCCTCTACACACTGAAATATGTCCAGATTCTGTTTTAACTTTAAGTTATATTACCTGTTATAGGCTGAAAATTCTAAAACAATTCTTTCTGTTAAGAACATTGTTTTTGTACATATCAATAGTTTTTTGACACCTTTGTTTGGCAACGTGGCGATTTCAGGCCCATCTTTGTTCCTAAATCAGACCTTTCATGGATGCCCCTTTTGGACCAGATCATGATTCCAGTAACCCATTTACATTGCCTGTTTCGAACCACATTGTTAATACATTATTTTAATTATTCATTCATTCTTAGTCCTAAATTGCTCCTGTGGCATTTTTTGAAACCTAAATGTGAGGAATGAATGCAGACTTGAAATCAAGTCCACAAGACATGAAATAGATTGTTTTCGTGTCTACACTGAAGTAAAAGTACATTTTATTATCACTGCATTCTTTTTTTAATTTGAACTTTTCTTACTTTTCCAACTATCTTTTTATTTGGGGTTGTTGTTTCTGAGGTTAATACCAGTGAGTTTAATCCTTCTCAATCAACTGTAGTGATGTTGTCAGGGAGTCTGTTTGCAGAGAAAATAAAAACAATGGGCTTAAGAATGAGTTTTTACAAAAAATGCCACATTATATGTATTTTATAGCACTGAGGTTTCTTGGCTAGTGAGGTAATTTAAGTCTGTTTTCTTTTTTTTTTTTTTTTTTTAACTTTCGGGACTGAACATTTTTAGGTAGTCTACTTTAACATGCAAGGGTTGGTGTAACCTGGTTAACCGACACTATGCTAATACTTGTCAAGTTCAGATCATCTCACTTGACTCATTTTACTGCTTCTGGTGGCTGTAGTGTTAAAGATGTACAACATGCCATAATCCAGGATTTACACTGATGCTTTGTCAAAGAAATAGCGCAAAACACACCATTATCAAATTGTCTTCTTTAATAGAATTGATTCTTCTGTATTTTTCAGATTTTCTACCTGCCCATGGCTCTGGCTGTTCCTCCTTCGATTTTTGCTGTTCACATTCAGTTGAATCTACTTTACCAGTTTTGGATCCACACAGAGGTAAATTTAAGTGTAAACAGGTCAGTTTATATATCAACAGGTGACAAATGAAAGGATCTACCATCATATGGTATCAAAATGTCATTCCAACAGTTTCACTGCTCCATGGGATTGATTCTGCAGTGTTTGTTACAAAACATGTTCCCTCATTTGCTGTTTTGATGATGGAGGTGGAGAGCAGTGTCTAAATTACTCTCCCGATCATGTGGTGATTTTGAGGTCAAGGTGGAATCAGGAATGAATGTTAATACATGTACATTATGCATACACTACTACTGCACTGCCAATGTGGCAGATAATATTTTCAACAGACATTGTGTGTATAAGATAAGATATACTTCATTGATCCTTCAATGTGAAAATCCAAATGTCACAGCAGCACAAGACAAAAGGTATCAAATACAAAAAAAGAGAAAGATAAAATAAAAAAATGCTCAAGTTTAAAAAAAAAAAAAAAAGACATCAATAGTAACAATAATAATTATAAAGTGAAATAAAACATAGACCATGCAGTAAGGTTTGGGTGAGCTGAAGGTCACAGTTGTAAGATGGAAGTTAGCTGTTTGCTCTAAAAGATGCCATCTTCTGATTTTGATGTGTAATGTACAATACAACATAGACTTTTTTTTTTTTTTTTTTTAATTGTAAAGTTACGTGACAATTTTGCACAGAACAGATATTTCTTAGTCACCGTTACAGGGCTAAACATGCAGACAGACTCTCTTTCATTGATGACCTGTTAGCTATTGTTTGCAACAAAAACTAGATTTCTACAAAAAGAAAAGGTAAATGACATAAATAGATAGCAAAATCTAGCAATGGATGCACTTCATTGTATAAAATTAATTTATGGCTGGTACTTATTTTTTATTTTAAAATAGTTTTTGTGATTGTTGACGGAATGATTATATAATGTATAATATATATGCATGATGTGTTACTAAGCTGGTTTTACATTTTTAGTTTTGAAAATGTATTTAAACTAGGGCTGTCAAAATTAACACGTTAATGCGGATTAATTCATCATCATGATTAATCTGATTAAAAATTTTAACACAATTAACCCATCTGCAGTGCAGAATGACTGAACGTCTCTGGCAATGCATTTGGGTCAGATTGTCCGATTAGAATTGGCGTCGTGCGTGTACAAATGGGCAGTTGATCCGGTGGTGACAGGCAGCAGAACCAACCCATAAAGATGGAAGACACTACACAGCACATTGGGCTTCTGGAGGGAAATATGAGTACAAAAAAACCTCAAGGTGGAAAAGTCGACTGACAAAGTATTACACACATTCTGCAGGAAGGACTTTTCTTTTCACTGAAGAACTTAAAGCTTAAAATACCACATTAACATGAAGCATACATTGGTTGGGGATTATGCTTGCACTTGGCTAAGGCGTCGCCCAGCTTGCAACAGGCACGTTAAGTGAATATACAGTATATTCAATTTTTTCTTGAGTATTTGCTCATGCAAAATGAAAAGCGTTTAATAAAGATTAAAAATGAATGATATTTAATCTTGATTGTTCAAAATGAATCCACAGCGACCTTGTGATTAATCTGATTAATAATTTTAATTGTTTGACAGCACCAATTTCAACTTTTTTTTTCTTCCAAATTTACTACATTTAAAGCAATATTTGTAATGTCCTTAATTGTCAGAGATGAATTGTAACTAGCAGCCTATCAAAACCACATAATGAACTACTTTATGATTCATGTTGAGCAGGACTGAGTTGGGTTTCTTGCCCCGGCCCTCCACAACAGCCCTGTTTTCTCATGTGGCCTCTGAGAAAAATTAATTGCCCATTACAGGCCTAATATAGACCTGGATTTAGTTACTTTTGATTCCTCAGTCTGTAGAAGAAAAAAATATTTAATTGCAACTAATCAAAGCAAATTGTGTGTTTTTGTTATTTTGTCATTCATCCAGAGTCAACATATAGCCCTAAGGCTGTAGGATGTCTCCATCTTAATGCTGTGTAGTGTTAAAAAAGTAATCTACGACAGTCTGTAAAGTTTTCTTTCTCCTTTTGCCAATACTAATCGCTCTAAGTCAAGTCTTTGTAGACCCCTTGTTGCAGTGAAACCTGTGTTCAATAAAAAATAATGAGATTTATGAAATGTTCCAAACAGAAGCATGACCACTCTCTGCCTTTAAAGCAACTGGGAGTATCACTTTTACAGTCCCCACGATTGTTAGAAGGAATGAATAGATTTGGAACAGTCACCATCCTTTAGTGCGCTATTAGTAAAAGCATTTGTAATAGTCAATATTTCTGAGGGGATGTAATTTATGCCTCTTTTATGGTCCTTTTTTGATGTCATGTAATTTATTGGCACACTATTGGTCCTGCCTCAGTGCTAGACTGAAGTGGTGGAGACCTCTTTCATTCAAGATAAAACTCTCACGCTCAGCTGCTAGACAGAGCCATTACAGGGAAATAATGAATCCCTAAGATGTTATGTCCAGCTGAGTGCGTTCCCTCAGCTTGACATTATTGTTGTGGTGATGCAGGATATCAAAATGAAAACCAAATTATGCCAAGTATGGCAGGATCTGGTGCATCTGTTCGATATCAGAGTATCTAAAAAAAGACTGATGCATGATGTTTTTACGCACAGAATGTACTCCTGATTCATTAAATTGTATGACATTTTATACTAGGCTATATAACTGTATCTTAAGTTTGTAAATGGGTGTAACAACTATCAGTGATGTTAATGTCTGTGTTACTTATTCTTTTCTACTATTCTTCACATAAATGATATAGTGCAATATATCAAAGTAAGCACTACATTTCAAAGAATCTTGCACCACATGGGCTTTAACAGCAATTTAAAAAGACGTCCGATGGGACGTTTTCCATTAAATTAACTTATTGTTGGCCTACTTCTCGCTCATCGACATGTGACGCCCCTGTCCGAACTCCCATTACCCACTCATCATGTGCTTTGGGTCCCATGCTTAATATGTTGTCTTTTGGTGCTTCACGCCAAGGTGTTTTTTTTTTTTTTACCAATATCACACTGCAGGGTGATGTTTGTCTTTTTTCTTTCCTCGAATCCTGGTGTTTCATCTTGATTTTGCATTCTGATAAAAACGGAGCGCGGGTCACTGCGATTTGTCAGTACAACTGGGTCTGTATTCCCATGTATGTCTTGTTGTTTAATGGAATCTTGGTCGATTGTAACTGGAAGTTAATTTCGTTTGTTCTGAAATATGTGCAATGACAAAGTTCTATTCTATTCATTTGTAGAACGGTACATAAAATCAGTGGAAATTTGTGTACAAAGTTGGACACTTGCAGAGCACCGGAAAGAACAGAATGTAAATGATCAGAACATGTAAATCACAATGGTAAACAGTATTCAACTTTGGTAGGTCTTGGACAGGTATATTGATAAAGTACAGATCATGTAATCTAATGGGGGGGGGGGTAGCAGGAATCAGATGCTTCTTCACCTGAAGGCAGACACAGGATTTGTTTCCATAACAGAAACCCAACTTAACTTTCAGTTTGCAAACAAATACTTCAATATGTGGCTTGAAGGACATGCTCTGATAAATACAAATGTCTAGAAACAGTAAGATGGCATGGACTTGCATATATCTGCTCATATATTGGTTTCATGTCACATGTCTTTGTGGTTTGGGAAAATGTCAAAAGGATGTCATCATCTGACTGCAAAACAAATCTACCAGTGGGGATAGAGGGACCTGACACCTCATTTGATAAGTTTAATATTAGATTTGACATCATTAATGTATTGATGTACAAAGAAGAGCAGTGGTCCTAGTATGGCATCCAGGGGTATACCTTTTTGATACATGGACCAATGGGACCCAGCGAAGTTGTCGGATAATTCAAATTTCAATGAATTTTCTTCATCCCTATGGTAAACTTATGAAAAAACAGTATTCCTATGAAACCCAGTAATGTGTGAGCATAAAGGTGAAGGCAGTATGTTGAAATATAATTATGTATAATCGATCTATGATACTGTTACTGTGTTCAGGCAGATTTTTCTGCTTTTGACTTCTGAAAGTGAATAGAATAGCAGTACTTTATTAATCCCAAAAAACTGGGAAATTGGGTTGGTTGTGACACTAGTATGTACAA
>JAPTGW010000009.1:2086200-2096485 GCA_029814545.1 Apogonichthyoides opercularis
GTAGCGCAGCAGTGTTACTTAGTAGACACTGAACATCATCCTGTAAGATGTTACTGAAGTGGTGCTAAAGAATACCACAAGTGCATACGATCTGTTTTACATAAATTAAAACACAGTTATAAACTTCATCTGTATATTGAGGTATTTGTGTAAAAGTAGTTTATTCTTTGTCCTCAGTATGTAAGCAGCAGAAATGGATTCGAGTTGTTTCTTGTGCAGTAGACAAACTCTACACTACACAGCAGACTCATAATGACATGACTAGATAAAAGAGAGCTGAATATTACCACAGGGAATTTCTGTCACCTGCAAATCCAATAGAAATGTACAAATCTTCAAGTCTTTATGATGTTTTCACTAGGATGAGGACATGCTGCTCTCTTGTGGTTACAAAAGGAATAAACTATTGATTGACCGAAGCTTGTCCTCCAGTATTCAAACTACCATATATTTAAAGAAAATGTAAAAATGAAGGGGACATGGACATTTTTATGGATTAATAGTTGCAGCTGATATTTGAGTACATGAGGAACTTTGTTGAAGTTTCGTTGAGTAGCAGAAAACTTAGCTACTTGTTGACATGTTTGCTGCTATGTCTCGTTATCTCTGGAATGATTCTGTCAGCTATTAATCAGAGGAAAACTCTCCTCAGACAGTTCTCTTGGGATATCATCCACTTGGTTTTTTTTTTACGTTTTGTCTAACGTAGTCCTGTGAAGTATCCAAATACTCAAGAGACCATTCTAGCATAAGTCTCTGAATTTGGAGAAAAGTTAGGGGGAAAGTGTTGTTTTGTGTTTAGAAGTATTAATTGGATTTTCCTTCCACAGTATGGAACAAAAGATAACAATGCAGCATGGACATAATTGGCCGTGATAATACAGAGAGAACAACCAAATATTATCTTTACTGTCTGTCCCCATGATTGTCTAGGCTAAATACCAAATTTAATACATTTCCTGAGTGTTTGTTAAATTACATAAGGCACTGACTTCTGCCATGATTCAACAGTCCTGTATATATTTAAGCAGTGTTGACAACACAGACAAGTACATAGGCAGAAATCCTGCTGTCCTCCACTCCACTAACAGCATTTTCTTCAGCCTCTGAGGCAATGTAGCAAATGTCTGGCATGGGTATAGAGTTTGCATGCAAATGAATGTACTAAAAGCTTTTAAAGCAGTCAGGTGTCGTACTAGACCTGTCTGTCCTATTTTTAAGAAGACAGGAACAGTTTGTTTCCTGCCATTCGCTTTCCTGAAGATCTGTCTCTGTGTCATGTTCTTTGACGAGGCCTTTTCTCATCTAACAGTGTGTCTAAGAATGCAGGGTAGTATTGGCTAAATAAATAAAAAAAACATTTCTGAATGTTTTTTTTCTATTTTCCTTATTGTACTTCTGTAAAATTTTGACTTGAACATGGGATGTGTATGATGACAATCATACGATGTAATATAGTTGAAGTTAAAGTAGCTTCTTCTTCTAACACAGTATAACAATTATATCTCTGTGTTCTGCATTTTTCAGTATAAATCATATATTTTCCTATATTTAATTTACTCTTATGTAGATGTTCATAAAAGTTCAGGGTAAATTTAAAGGTTATATCAAAACAGAAAAAACTGGCATTTTCAGCAAAATGGATCATTAACTGAACAGAAAACAAGTGTCTTCATCCACTGTCAAACTCCTTGAGTTTTACTGGTGAATCAGTGTTGTAGAAGACAATGTGTTTCCACATTCACAACGTCCAAATGGGTCAGATCTGATGGCCATGAAAAGAACACAAACTGTATTTTACCTCAATTATTTACATGTATTGATAGGATTAGTGATTCAGCAGGTATTAAATATTTTGATCAGTAGATGCTCTTGATCAACAGTGGATGTTTGGGTCTTTGAGGGTTAATGTGAACCATTAACTTATGGTGTAGTATCTTAATGTTACATGTTCAGACAAACGTTAATAACGTTACCTCTGCTTTGACTGTGTGATCACTTTCACATCACAGACTTAAATCATGAAAAAAGAAAAGGAAAACAGAAGTATTATTGTGTCAGTAGTCCATCTAAGTGGGTTGCTAATTACGTACATGTGTGAAACACTAAAGTTAATCTACTACTATTCTAGTACTACCTTTATGTTGTACACGTAGTTAGTTTTGTTGTGTCATCCTGTCTCCCATTGTGTGGACCATGCCATCTTCAGCCTATCATCACCACAACCTGGCTAGTGCTGTCCTTTCCAGTTAAAACACTTCTCAGCACATTATTGTTTGAGTGACTCTGCTTTTCTTTTAATCTCTTCACACAGCAAAAAGCCAAAGAGACCTCAGAGACAGAGGCAACAAAACAACCGACTAAAACCTCTGACTCTTGCCTATGACGGGGACACGGACATGTAGTCCTCTGGGAGATGCTTCACTGAGCACTTGACCTGTCATACAGACCTCCTTCATTTCACCATTCCACTGACATGGATGTTTGCGGCATGAATGGAGACGTCACTGAGTGGAGAAATTACAGAAAATCCTCTTAACTGAAAACAGAGACACTGGTGGGGTTTATCCATTTCAACTAACACTCCAGTCACTCCTCTTTTGTTTTTGTTTTTTTGTTTTGTTTTGTTTTTGTTTGGATTTTCTTTTGCAAAGAGCTTTCATGACCGCCATCGTGATCAATGAAATGCCTTTTTTTGCCCATCCATGGTTGTGTAAAGGCGTTTTTTCAGATGGAGGATTGCTGGGTGCAACAGACAGACAGACAGACAGAAGCAGCTCTCCCCTGTCTCTGAACATGGCAGCACTCTCCAACTCTTCCCCCGCGCTTTTTTTTCTGCTTGTCCCTAAAATGCTGAGTAGCTAGAGGCTTAGGATGCTCTGACGGTTCGTACGTTGCCAAAAGTCACCGCAGGGAAGAGGAGGAGGGAGAGGAAAATCTCCATAAAAAGGTTTGGATTCCTTTTTCTCAATCCTCAACTGGGTTTTGACTCAAATCTCTTTTACAGTCTTGAACAAAAGGGAGGCATTTCGTTTTCTTTTTTTGTTTTTTTTTGCTTGATTCAGAGGCACACAGGCCTGTGCTGTGGGATAAACAGATCTTTGCGATGCTGATGGAGCAGCAGCCTGCAACTCATGGAACTTATTGCCTGCCTTCGCCCCTTGGTTTGTTTCAGGCACTACATTGCACTATATTAGTGCAGCATGATATGCACATGTGACTTCTTAACCTTCTATTGCCATAAAACACTGCCTCTTCCACAGACACAAGCATAAAGCAGACCAACAGTGAAGGTCAGAATGGGAGGCCAAAGAGGCAGTGCAAAAACATGTTTAGATGTGTCACAAAAAACCTGTGTGAATCTCAACTAAGTGTATATGTATAGATTTAATTTCTCACAAACCGAGTTTTTGGTTGTAGTAAAAGTACCTTTTGTGGTTTGTAGATTTCGTCTGGTGTTCTCACTTTTTTTCTGCCCAGATGTGATTGAAGATTGAACTCTGATATCAGCGGGAGTCTTCTTTTACTGCTTTCAAGTTATTTTTAACCATGAGAAATCAAAGTCACACTTCATTAATCTTCCTTTTTTTAGTATTTTGTGCAAAGGCTCAAATTTTGCAGTGATTAAAAAACAGAGCTCAATATGGTAACACTCTATAAAAAAGGTACATAAAGTCACATTATTTAATTAACAGTTAACTCTTAATGTGTCTAGCAATATTTATTAATGGTGTTCATGTTAAGTACATTGTTCAACAGTTTCTGAAGATGCAATCAACATTAGAAATTCAATTCTGTAAAGGCCTGTGATGCGACCTTGTGAAATTAGGTTCTACAAATAAAACTGAATTGAACTGAATTAGTAGAGAACATAATCAGCATTAACAGTTATATAATGAGAAGTGTAATAAAGAAACATTAACAAATAATTAACATGTATTCAGGGTTTTCATATTAATTTATGATGTAATGAATATTAGTAAATGTTTAATTAAAATGGTAATAATGAAAGTTATATGTTAGCCTTTGATAAATGTTAACAGACCTTTGATACAGTTACTTAATGCTTATTACTGTTAATAGACTGAATGTTTATCATTATATCTAAGGTAATAGAATCTTTCTAATGTATTAAATAAGGTATTTATAGTTTTTTTTAATATGGACACCATTAGTACATAATTAGCTGTTAATTAACCATTAATACTTATTGACTAATGTTCTACTTTTACTGTAAAGTGTTACCAGTAACTTTAAAGCATCATGCAAATGTCATTTCTGCCTTACTGACGAGTTCTATCAGTCCTGTAATAGCATTCTGAATACTTGAATGGGGCCCAGCATCCAACTCATTGAAGCATCAAAGGGAGTAACTGTTTTTAACATCACTTAGAGAGCATTACTGAACTATAAATCAGAGGATTTTAAACTTTTCATGTATCGTAGGTGCTCTATCAATTCTCAGTCATAACACATGAGGTAAAATGTAGTAAAACAGTCTGTACAAAATTAATACAACATGTTAATAAGAAGAAAAATGCTTTTGCTCAATTCAGCGTGAAAACAAACTGGTGTGGAGAATGTTTACTTTTTTGTTGAATTTGTAAATAACAGCAATTTTTTTATTTTTCTGAGGAAAAAAATAAGTATGTGTACATTTATTTTGTATTGCACAGAAAATGTTTAGTTTGAATATCACAAAGTGGGTGTATGATATTGCTGATTGTTGTTAATCATGATGCAAGTTGTATGTTGTAAACACAAAGCTAAAGAAAAAAAAAGACCCAGAAAAAGATGAAGGCTCAGCCGTTTTGTACAGGTTGTTTATATGTATGGGACAAAGTAACTGAAAATAAATAAGGACATGGTTGTAAACCTAAAGAAATCTAGTCTCAAGCTATTTACTCAGTTTCATTCAATTTTTCGAAAAGAATATTGTAATTAAAAAAAATTTATTTTTCTGAAACGTATGAAATAATTGACACAAAAACCAATGTTTTTGGCTACAATTTGGCTTTTCAGAATGAACTGGACCGAATCACAGACTGGTGCAGCTGCCCAACCCCACACGTACCCTTTCTCCATATCCTTTAAGTTTTAATAATGTGTTGGAAGGCTTAAACCAACGTGAGTAGTTTCAGCATCCCCTTTCGGTTTTCTTAGCTTGATAAACGCCAAAAATGTGACCTCTCTGAAACGGTTACATCTTTTCCATGACCACTAGACATGTCTTCAGTCGTGAATGTTTACTCTCTGTCAGGGTTAAAAAACTTGATGCAACTGAAACATATTAATCACTGTGGTAATTATTCAATGGAAGAATCTCACTTACTAATTACTGGTGGGACTTTTTTTTTTTTTAATTAAAATGTTTATGTGTATTTTGAACGGTGGCAGTCCCAGGCTGTAAAAATCAAATCAAAGGTCAGTTTCCAGTAACACTTCAGTTAGAGTATAATATGATAAAAGTAAAAGTAAATAGTCTCAAATCAATCAAAGTCACTAATCACGATAATCACTACATGTCTTTGTAATGAAATCATAAAACTAACTTAAAAGCTAAAATACGCTCTAATCAAATACGACCTCACCAGAATGTGGTACATTTTCAGTCCAGCATAATATTAAGGTCAAATTCTATATCAAAGACATTAAGATCATTCAATAGCCTGAGTATTATGCGATAAACATGAGAGGCCGCTGAACCTTCCATACAGATAGTACACCATTTTAAAATATAAGATTAAACCCAAGTACTCTCACATTTCTATTTCCCTACTGAAAGTCCCACAAAATCTAAAACACCCCAAAAACTTACAAAAACATTGTAATTAGCAAAGTGTTATTGATAATTATTTCTACTAGCTGTTATTAGATGCTTACATTTCTCAATTTACAGCAGTGATTTACAGTGAACTAGGGCTGCACAAAGCAAATCATAATTACAATACAAACTTTTGCAAAACTTTTATTTTGAAAAGCTGCAATTTAAAAAGCTCCACATTTAGAAATGAGAGAAAATGTTCTTCTTTATATTTCTGTTTTTATACTAGTGAAAGTAGGGGTGTCAAACTCATTTTAGTTCAGGTTTCACATTCAGCCCAGTATGATCTCAAGTGGGTCAGACCAGTAAAATAACAACATAATAACCTATAAATAATGTCAACTCTAAACCTTTATGTTTTAGCGTGAAAAAGTAAAATTACATTATTAAAATGTTTACATTTACAAATTAATCTGTAATCTCAAAGTAAAATGTAAATAACCATGAACAACCTGATATATCTTAAGAATAGTAAGTGCAATTTCAACTATATTTTACAAATGTTGCATTTCAATTTACAGATCACAGTGGATCTACAAACACAGAAAACTTTTAAGAGGCAGAGTATTGTTAAAATTGCACTTCTCAAGACATTTCAGGTTGTACATATTTGTTCAGCGTACTGTATACAATTTTCCATACACTTTGTTTTTACACTAAAACGGAAAAAAATTTGGCGTCGTCATTATTTATAAGTTATTATGATAGTATTTTACTGGTCTGACCCACTTGATATTAAATTAAGGAGCATGTGACCCCTGAACTAAAAGGATTTTGACATCATTGACTGCTAATATCAGTGTAATTTTTGCATTTCACAAATTCATCTCATGGGAAGGATTGGACCCCTTGGTGGGCCGGTTTTAGCTGAGTTAAAGTTTGAATGATTGAGTTGGGGGGAAAAAATATTTAAAAATGAGTCATTTTAACATGTTGGTGGTAGAATTAACATTTTGTAACAATCACAACAGAATGTTTTCATCACATCATGCAGAGCCTTAAAATAAAGTAGTTAAAATTGGGATCAGATCTAAATGATGCAAAAAAGGCAGAAAAAATAGTCAGTTAAAAGCAGCATGTTCCACCTCTGCCTGCTTGTGTTTGCAGTATTAAACATTCAGAGTGAATGCAGGTAGCAGCCACTAGATGTCAGTACTGACGATGAGAAAAGAAAAGTTGTTCCTTAAGTCTCTGCTGTGGACTCCATCCTGCTTTGCTCTCTCTCTCTCTCGCTCTCTCTCTCGCTCTCTCTTTCTTTCTTTCTCTCTCTCGCTCTCTCTCTCTCTCTCTCTCTCTCTCTCTCTCTCTCTCTCTCTCTCACTGACACCCAGATGTACAAACAGCTCCGTTCTCACCTCGTGCAGAATCTCCAACAAAAACCACCATAAAAAGCCCTGCATCAGAGACGAGCACCAGCAGACCCCAGTAAAGCGCCTCCACCTGCAGACCCCTGACCCCCACCTTCTCCCCGTCTGAATGATCCGCCTCTGCTCTCAAGCCTCAGCAGCATCAAAGCCGCCACTTCTTTCTCTTCTTCTTTACACGCTCTTTATTCCAGTCAACTTCAGCAGCTGATAACACTCTGCAAGTCAGGAGGACAGTTTGTTTTTTCCTTTTTTTTTTTCTTTTTTTGAGGATCAAGGACGGGTTGTGACATGAGGAGAGACGGTCCACGAAGAGGCATGAAGACCACATGTGAGTGGGTCGCTGCTCTGCTGCTGCTCTCATTCATCTCTTTGGTGAGTTGTCCGCTTCGATTTGACCTTCTTCATGCCGCTTCATATCTGGAAAGATTTCAGTGCATGCAGAAAATGTCCCCTGAAATGTACGTAGCAGACATTGGTGATGAGTGAGTTTTCAGTAGTGTTAAAGTGACAAAATTTGCAAATGTAAAAGCTTTTTTTCTTTTTTTTCCTCCATCTTTGCTTGATTTTCAGAGTTTTAAATCATGTTTATTTTTCTAAATTCTTCTGCTGTGATGTTTCTGAAAATAAACGCATCATCTCATTCATCAACTTCAACATGAATTAGCCAATGTCAGCGTAAACACAAGCTGCCCAAATCCAAATCTGCATCTTGACAAATCCATACACACACACACACACACACATATACACACAGTCCCGCTGGATATTTCTCCTCTCAGCACTATCCATTCAATCCCTATCCTGCCTTTTTTCCATTTTTCCTCCCCCTTTCTTTTTTTTTTTTTTTAAATACAGAACACCTCAGTACGATCTGTGTTTGACAGAACAGCCTGAGCCCATTATGACAAACAGCAGCAGAATGCTCCTAACTCAGCCGCCTTGACAGTTTGTGACAACCCAATTCCTTTAATCCTCGTGGAGACAGTAACCCCTCAACCCCACCGATAAATCTGTCAACAAAGCAATCAAAGGTGAACAGGAGCCACTCCTCTTTGCCAACAAAGATTTTATAAACTTAATCCTCGCTAAACTTGACTGGCCTTAAAAAGCTCCCATGGTGTTATCTGTGTTTAATTTGCATAGTGATGGAAAGAAGTCAATTACTATTAATTATTCTCTACAACTTAATACCCATTATCGAATTGAATTCACCGTCTTGAAAACCATAAACTCAATTTCACAGCTGACTAAGCGCACTAATCATCTTACCCCCACCCTGTTTTTTTTTTTTCCTACTGGTTTGGGAGAACACAAGGATCCTTTGATTTCAAAAGCAATAACGTTAACTAACGCAGATTCCTGACCGACTGTCACAATAAACGTATATCATGAGGCATCTGAGTTATACGTACAATAGCATCTTGGTAGTTGGAGCTGATCTCGTAGCATTACTTGATGGCAGTGTGTTTTTTTCCAGTCAAGGCTGCCAAATTGCTTCGCTATGCTTTAATAGGATGATCATAATTGTTTCGTACTTGGTGCATCCTAAGCTTTTGCCTGCAGCTCCTTCAACAGATTGACAGACCCATGGGAACCTCACAAACTTATTTTGGCCGCCTTTGAACCAAGTCGTGTGTGAAATAATATGATTATGCATTTTTCCTCTGGGTAAGTTGGAAAACTGGTGGCTACGTCCCCCCCCCACACACACACATACACACACACTTCTTCTTCCTCTTCTTCTTCCTCCTTCGTCTTCAAACTGGCCCAGCTCTGATATCCTGCAGTCTGTCCACGTACAGTATTTATCCTCCTCAGAAGTCATGGTAATAATTGTGCCCTGGCCTCTCAAAGCAGCTCTGCAGCGATAGGACTCAGCTCCATCCACAGTTCGCCTGTGATGTCTTGACACACTTTGTGATTTGTCATCATCTCTGACCCCCCTCAGGTAACACTTTGATATCACTGGAAGAGTATAGACCTAACTCTTAGTGGGCGTCAAATGCCCTTAGTTGATCTATCAACTTGACTACGGGGGGATCTCACAAGGCGAGACGAGTTAAATTCACTAGAAACGGCTATGACGACAATCATATTCCAACTGCCTGCTTGGAAAATACACCAAAAGGCAATACTGGCACACTGAGGACTCTTAAACTACCTGTCCGTCTCAAGAAGAGTGTCTGAATATAGAGGTGACATTTCTAGACCGTCAGATTCTCTGTCTCTTCATATAAACCATGAACTCTGGAGCTGTGATTCATACATAGCCACGGATAGTCATAAATTAGATTAAAATAAGCAATAGCTGGGGGTACAGCTGCAGGTCCCAGTGTCTGTCTCATATCTAAAATGTCACAGGTTTGATACCGCAAGAGCCACATGTCCTTGAGGCAAACTCTAACCCTTAAGAGCTCCCCTCTCTTTAAGCCTCTCTGGATAAGAGCATCGCTTTAATGCCCAAAATGTAAAAAAAATAAATAAATCTGTTAAACTCCATTTGAAACATCTGCAGCGTCCTATGGGCCGGTCTACTGAAATGGTACAACTAACCCATTTAAACTAATCTTAGATGTTTACTAAGGTCTTTCTATTATTTATTGGAAAAAAATGAAGATCACAGTAAATGTAATTTTATAGCAGTCACCGTATTAGGGTACAATACAGTAAATGTTCTGTAAATTCAATAAAGAAATGGTTTAAAATGGTTTTAAATGGCTGATGGACTTACTTTCTTCTTCACATAGCCAAACCTGGTATGAGCTCATTTCATTTCAGCTGATTGGAGCTATCTTCATGTTCAGAATTAATCCGTCATGCTTGTCCATGTCTACAGTTTGTTGACTTTATGTTAATTTCCTTGTCAAAATTACAAAATTGTTGCTGGAGAAACTTGTGACTCAGAGTGTGTGCTGTGTTACTATAAAAATGAATTAATCTAAAGTTAAGTGCAATATCTAGCATGTCTGTCTATATAATATATTTCTTTGTAACATTTCCAATGTGTGAACAAATCCTAATATATCTTTAAGAAATGGACACCTTCCCCACCTTGTCTCATTTGTCTACTCATAAAAACAGCTCGCACGCTGAT
>JAPTGW010000009.1:2098278-2110515 GCA_029814545.1 Apogonichthyoides opercularis
TCGCACGCTGATTTCTGTATTGTCAACAGTGCTTGAATTTTCAAAAACACGTTGGGGTGAGGTACTCATACTAGCGACAGTTAACATCAACAAACGACAGGCTCCAAGTACAATCCAGACACCAACACAAACTTCACAGAAAAATAGGTTAATGTTACATATATATTTAATGTATATAAAGTAACTATTTAGTGTATTCGTGACACCAGTCATACTTTTCTCTCTCATGTTGTATGCTGACTGTTTTGGTTGAGATTTTTTTTTCAGTAGTGACAGTTTTCAATCATTTGATCTGTTCTCAAAGGTGCCATTTGCTCCAGGGTTAGCTTACACAGTTCTGATGGTGATAAAAACTCAAACGCTTACATGGAGTTTGTGTCGAGTCTGTGCCGTGCTGAGAACTGGCCATTTCTTGACATTAGCATTTCAAAGCTAATACTAGCTAGTGCATAATGCTGTGACTGTAGAGGAGCAGAAGAGGATCATGATTTTCACTTTTTTCATGATTTTTCTCTACATAGAGTACAAGACCTTTTAAAGGTAGTCAGACATTTAAATATTTACAAAGAAAATGTATTTTTTTTTCTCCACTTTTTTACTCAAACTTTCTAAAAGAAATGGAAAATGTGCAAATAGAGGGTTAAATTTCAGGACAGGCATTGCGTACCAAACACACCCAATAAATGATAATTTTATAGCTCTGAAATTTACTCCTATCTTTAGTAGATATTACATGCATTTCCATAAACATCTAAAATGTCCATGTTTATATGTCTTCTAAAGGCAGTTGTGGGGCAGCAGCAGTTTGCAAAATGTGTTTGGAGTAGCCCATATATGCACAAAACCATGGATTGTAGCTGAACTCTGAACAAAACAGCCAATCAAGATTGTAAAATGGCAGGCCCAATCTGCTATCAGGCTGCTCCCTGTGCTTTCGAACTCTTTTAAACTAGAACTGTCGCACTCACAAATCCTCCCTACACACAGCCGTCACAAGCGCTGCAGCATTCAGGTAAATGAAAACTGACACACACATTCATTCTTCCTCGCAGGGTTTTGTGTATAGCCAACCGCCGAGTCATCTGGCTTCTCCAGTGGTTTTATTAAAGGTGAAATGTGTTGGCTGTTTTGGGGGTCCGGCCCATAGAATCTCCTTGCGAGCTCCCAAGGGAAGCCGGGGGTGTTTATCTTCCTGTTTCAAAGAGCGGACGCCTGTGCCTTATCACAGCCTCGCCATGAGCAGATAGCATTTAGGTTTGTCCAACAGCCTACCTGCTGCATCTGGCAATCTGAGTCGTTTCCTAAAGGACTTCTGCATAGCGATGCTGTTTGCGTTATCTTGTCAAGGAATTCTGGCCTTTACATGAAGCCTGGGAATAATATTAACACATGAATAAATGGGGTTTACAGGAAGGGGAACTCCTGCACAACACATACTAGGTCACAAAGTTAGGAAAACTCTGAGCCAAGGAATAAAAAACTGTGATCAAGTTGCCACAGATTATTTTGATTTACTTTAGTTTTGTTTACCAATTCATTTCTACACACCAACTTTTTTATAGAGTTTAATTTATCCTTACATTATCAATTGTGTTATTGGTTTGGCTGCTGCTTAACTCAAGATAATTTTTCTGAAATTATTTTTTGAGACTGTTGAGTTTTGCTCAAAGATGTGATTAATCTCATTTGCACATCAGACTTTTCATATACAAATATGTACTTTCCAAAATGTCTTCAAATTTAAGTCAGACATTTTTTGGCTTTTCCACATGATACTCTGAGGAGTTTCCTCTTCATTATTGCTGGACTTCCTTTAATCAATAGTCACTTGTATATCGAGAACCATCTGTGGAGCCACCCCTACATAATATTTACTCAGAAACATTTGAAGAGGAGTCTAAAGTGTGAAAAATGTATTGTATCCCATAGATTTCACTGTATTGAACCTTAGCTTTTACACGTAAGATTCCAAGTAAGCTGTAAGCTTCCTTAATGTTATATTAACATTTAATTCTGCTTAAATATTTAGGGAATAAGGGAAGTATCTTTTTTACAATACTGTCTTGCTGCAGTGCAAGTAAGTAAACTGAATCCAAACTGATAAATACCTTCAGGGCCATCATTAACAGCTCTTAAACACATCATGCATCACCAGTATTTAAAAGTTTTGGCCTAACTGACAGAAAAGTAATTGGCAACTATTTCTAATCTTCATTTAGTGGTATTTTAAGGGTTTACTGTTGGGGTTATATATCAGTTGACATGATGGTAAATTAAATTAATATAATGGAAATTATGTCATAAGCTAAGAGTTTAAATAAAATTGATATGTTTATACATTATTTAGTATTTTCTCGGCTGATTAACTCATCAATTATGAAAATGTTGGCAGATAAAACATAGACGAGAACTGGGTTATTCCTGTAATAGTCACCTTTACTTATATTTTCTGAGCTGCATATTTTTTAACAAATAAATAATATATTTAGATATTCATCAACACATAAACAGAAATACAAGACATTTAAAAATACTATTTTGTGTTTTCCACAGCTATTTATTTAATATTCATTGTTAGATCCTCAGTGCATGTTAATCATAGTTACTTACTAGGCTAAAATGGCTAAAATGGCTTTAATCATATTTAAATCAAGTGAAATCTACACTTCTATTTGATTATGTTCTGTGTTTACTGAGTGTCCTTGAACTTATCGTCCTCCTAGACCTGTATTGTCTTTTGGAAAGTAAAGTAAATACTGAAACAATTTTCAGGAAGTGACAGTTGTTTTTTTTTCTACAGTACCTTTGCTCTGCAAACGAAAGTAGGCTTTCAGTCTCTCCATACGTTGTTTGTGTTTTGTTTTTTAAAGCGGTATCCTGCCTGTCACACACCTCAAGTTCCACCTTGTTACACAACTCTATTGAGAACGTTTTGTCAGCCAAAAGAAATGCTTTGTAACTATCAGATATATTTTAAAGTTGTTATCTGTAGAACGTTTACTTATTAAATTTGTCTCTCAAAGATCTACAGCTGACTAAGCTCTATTCTGTGTTCAATCCTGTTATTGAATGATACAAGGTGGAAGTTCTTACAGAATTTATTGGACGACTTACAACAGGACAATAGTGTTGTTTTTCTTCTGACATTTCTATATTATTATTACTATTATAATCATAATCACTTTTTTTTAGCTTGCACTCTGTGTCCCTAAAAGTCAAACATTATTCACACTGTATTTCACACCTATAACAGTGACAGAATGATAAAAACATTAAAAAACAAATGATTTCTCCTACAGGTATGAAATCACAATGTTACTGAATAACAGGAACCACTGAAATACAGTTAAATGATTAACTCTTAATACTTTTGCTGTATGAAAAGGTGTAATCTCTTGCAGTAAATATTACCCTGCAATATCATTACACAATTATTAATTTTTTTTAGGAGTTTGGTAATAAATTTCCATTATCCACATTTGGAGGCAGAAAGACCAACTATGGCCCAAAAGACTAATTCTGCACAAATAGTGAAAATATAAACAGCATGACTACAATTGCCATGAGACCATTTTCAGGAAGTGACATAAACAAAACAAGTTTTATTGTGGCGTTTAATCAGATATGTTTCTACAGTCAATTTCTGTAGAATATATGGTATTATCATAAAAGTTCTGTTTTTCTATAAAATGTTAACTCTATGGCTAATTTGGCTTAAAAATGTCGACCCTGTTAGATTACTGACCCAAATTATTTGTATTGGAATTAAAACAGGGTGGAAGATGTCTCATAAAAATGTAAATTCATTCATCTATTCATTTCTGTGTATTCCATCACCTTTTACTGTACATATAAAATGTGTATTGTTATGCATTCCTCAATTTTCAAGCATCTGTTAATTGATTTCCATATCGTAGAGTGAGAGGATAATCTGATATTTAAGGAAAGCCCTGCTTATTGATTTGCAACACTACCATGCCCCAACAGACCAATTCTTCCAAAGATAAGTACAGCTCAAACTGTGACCAATTCCTCATATCTCCCCATACCAATCAGATGCCTAAAACTGTAAATAAACTGCATTTAGATTTCTAAAACACAGAAACATTTGTCATTTTAATAGGCCGTGAAGAACAAGTTGATCCAAAATGTGTAGTTTAATTTGCAAAGAAAATCCTTGAACTATTAAATAATGATATTTTTGTAGCTTTGTAAAGGAGTAAACACCCTGTTTGATATCTCTGAGCCATCAGCTAATATTTGATAAAAGCCATTATTGCCAAAGTAAAACCCAAAGCTGTCCGAGTGTGACTGTTGACCTTTATGCTGCTGTGTTTGTTCCCCCCTCCCCCGTCCTTTATCCAGTTAGAGTTTTGTCTTTTCTCTCTGCAGTATCTCTTCCATTCACAACCTAACACTCCCACTGTCTTTGTGCCTTTCTTGCATGTTTGAAGCTGGTAAGGAGGTAAATCTTGGCCCCCGTGAGTGTCGGTGCAGTCAGCTGGGGTTGTTCTGGATATAAACGTTGCTTTAGTCAGGACTGTCTCTGATCTGCCTAATCTCCCTGGGCTGGATTACAGGTTGGGCTCTAATCCGTGAAGTGGGGTCTCTCTGTGAATGTGCCTCCGAGTGTTCTAATCCAGAGACTGTCAGGTGCTTTAGATGAAAGCTAATTGCATGTCACAGTTTGGGGACCATACAGAATGACACTGACAACACAGCAAGGGACCACAACAAGGAATTGGGGCCGTCCATGACCGGCCATGCACTTCACATGCGCGCCGCTGTAATTTATACTTCAATGATCTTGCCTACCCTTCAATAAAAGATTTCACTGCCTAAAACAAAGTGACTGCTACTCTAATGAAATAATTACATTTTCAAAGTATATCTAGTATCTCTAAAACCAGATGATTAGGTTTCAGGAATCTGTAGTGCCCCAAAACCAATTTTATAATAAATCTACTGCACCATCATTATCGACTACAATGAGAAGAATAGAAGTAATTATGGAAAATAGATGGTCTATACATGTGAAAATACAGTTAAAGATAATGCCTTTTGTTTTCCTACTTTGGAAATACAAAATTTAAAACTTATTCTTAGCAAATATATAGAATAAATTTCTAAATATTTTACTTATTTTGTAAATATATAGTGCTAATGAAATACAAGATTATCTAGATATTCTTAAGTAGAGCTACAATGATTAATTAATTAATTGACTAAAATTAAAAAAAATTAAAAAGTGATTTGACTAAAAAAGCTCGGAAGAGATAAGGACAAAAAGGCAGAAAATGCCTGTATGTTCACTTGTATTCATTGGAACTATCACTTACTCCTTTAAACTTTTAAGCTTTCACACAAACAAAAATATTTGTCTTAAATTAAAGTTTGTTTGTTCCATCTTAAGTTGTTAGTAAGCTGGGTACAAATGTGTCAGACTGCAGTGCACATATTGTTTGTAGATGTCTTTTGACTTGTCTGTTGTTTATATCTATAAATATTTTTATATATACACATTTATACTGTTGTTGTTGTTGTTATTATTTCTATGTATCCTTTTACTTTAATAGTTCTTGTGGTTGTTTCAGTTGGTTCTGGAATAAAGGACAAGTTGTTTGTCATTTTCCAGCATGTCTGTTTCACATTTTTCTCATCCTATTCATGTAATCATTTATTTGAATTGAAGAAAATAATCTATAGATTTATTTGATTAGAAAAATAATCAATAGCTGCAGTTCTGTTCTTAAGTAAATAAAGAAAAATACCCAGATTCTTACATTATATTGAACTTTGTGTAATTTAATCTCAGGCTCTTATTATACTAGAAAGCTGTTAGATCATCTTTGTTAATGAGCAAATAAAGGCGAAAAATGCAATCACTTTCACCATTGATGAAAATATAACAGCTAATTAGCATCTGATCAGTCACATGTATCACAATGAGCCAATGGCATCAGTTCTCTGAACTTTACGAATGTCTTCCTAATCTTGTGGTTGAGCAGAGCAGATTTTTTATCTGTGAACACAGAAATTCTTGCTTATCTTCATGATTTTGGTCATGTGTGTTCATGACATGACAGTTTGAGGTGTTACAACAGGCTCTACAGTTTGTCTGAAAACAATCATTTGTTAATTTCAGATTTTATCAAGTATCGTAATTTTTTGGTCTATAGACAAAAAGGGGAAAAATCTTCATCGTGGGTGTCAGTTTTCATAAAATGAGAATTTATTCAGGGAGCTGAGCCCATAGGACTCAAAGACTGCAATCTCTCACTTTTAGTTCGATCATCTCTGTACCTGCTAATATTAGCTGCTGTTGGCTCAGTCAGTATTTAAAAACAATTCTGATTTAAAAACTGATCAATCCCCATTTCTTTATACAAGCAGTAAAACCAAAGATAATAATATTATATTTAAATGAAATTTCTGTAAATTCCTGGTGCATTTGTACATTTTCACAAGTAGAATAAATCGGGTTTATAGCAGAGATCAGGCCGTGATAGTTACATTGAATTAGGAGTAAGACGCCAATCATTCAAAGGCTTTACTTATGCCAGCATTGCACAGAATAATTGTTTTTGTGTTATTTATTTTCCAATAATTATCTAACCAAATCATAACAGATGCAACCTCTACAAAAATAAGACTACAGGTAACGTTTGCTTAATTTCCTTAAGAATATATGATTTCATTTGTGTCATTATTACTTTTATCACAAACACAAAAAAAGTCAAATTGTCAGATAAACTATCCCTGAATCCAAGAATGAAAAAACTGACCTATAATCACTATAATTCAGTTTAAAACTTGCCTTCCTTTCCAAAAAACATATCATGTTTCAGAAAAGTGACTCTGGTTTAATCAAATTATTTACAACAAAAGCAGGCAGAAAGAACTACTTTCATAATTACTGTTCCACGTAAATGATGTATCATTTGATCAATAGAGACTAAACTCTTAACAATGCTAGATAGAAATTATGAAAAATAAATGGGGTCTATGATATTTATGTTATTCAGCGTCAAAACTGTATTGAGACAAAATATGATGAATAATTATGTGTATACATTTTACCAAATCATACTTAACAAATTGAAATATTCTTAAGTTAACCATCTGAAATTGTTCTCTACTTTTGCAGTAACATGTTGTTAAGTTAGGATCAGCAGTGCTCTATTCAGTTCTGCTGGTGCATAATTTTTAAAAATATGCTTCCTTTTGTGCCATTACGATTTTTATTATGAACATTACCAAATGAAACGTGCTGAAACATGAACTATCTTTAAATCCAAGTATGAAGGCTGACCTATAATGTCATCATAATTCATTGTAAGCAAGACAGTCTATAACATACTGAGTATTTCATTGAGCTTTTACATCCTAAGGAGCTTTATGTTAGACTGAAATAGTGCCAATAAATACAGAGCAGGAAGCCTCTCTCCTGCACACATCCGACTTTATCTTTTTATAATAAATCAACAGTGAGCCAAAGTGACAGACTTTTGTGTCGAGCAATGGGAGAAAAAAGCAGCTCTTCAGTCATATAGTTCATATCGCTCATTCATACACAGTAACTACCTAATGGCTCAAACTGTGGACTGATAGAAATAGTAATCAAACATTCTGCAAAGGAGCTCCTGAACTTTCATCTTGTTATTTACAAAGACAGTTGCAAAGGTATGCAATGCAGCTGAATGGCAAAGTCTTAAAATTTAGGCTTTAAACCTTGTATAATTTTGTATTTTAAATACAGGGGCAATCCCTTTCCTAAGATAGGATCTTACACTTAACGATATGGGCATCATACTTACAGTTAGACAACACTTTTCTAAGCTTCTGTGTGGTGGCAGGTACAGATGTCAGTCAGCCCCTCCCTGTCTGAAAACAGCCACAACCTCCTGGCAAATGTCACATTTTTACAGCTAAGAGAAATGGCTCAAATTCTTTTATGTTGGGGTCACTTGAATTAAAACCTGCTGAAAGAGGATTATGGAATTTTCACCCAAACACGCTGCAGCTTTAATGCAATAATAAGCATGAACTAACAATTTATTATGAACAAATGTGTCTAATAATCACTTCCTCATTTTGCTCATGTAACAAAGGCCTTAATTTATACATTAAACTTCATTAAGATGCGATTAACATGAGAACAATTAATGCAATATTATGTATTAATTAGTGTAACTGTTAATGTCTTTTCCCAGTTATTCCTGACAAATTGTGTTTATAGAAATAAGAGACATGAAGTCCCAGTGACCTTGACCTTTTACCACTGGTCCAAGTGAGTGTTTGTGGCTAATTTGAAGAAAGTCTGCTTTTGTTTTTAATTGGCTTCAATTGCATTTTAAAACAAGTCTTAATGACCATGTGAAAATGTGGGCTGCAAATTGTACCAGTTAAACCAATGGTACAAAAAGTAAAGATGATAATGATGTTAATTAATTTCTAGATCTATCATGTCTCATGTGAAGTAGATGATAACTAAATGTTTGTTAGCTAGATCATGATAATTAATCTGAATAATGTATAATATAATTAATACTTAACATGACCCCATTAGTAAATGATTACCAAACACAGTTAATTATCACCTAATGCCGATGACTTAACTAATGTTAATTAAAGTGATATAGTAAAGTGTTAACGTAGAGGCAGATACAGCAGCTACTTGACACCAAAGACTCCATAACACCACTGCCAGTGTGTTCACAGCAGCTCGTTCATCACAGAGACCTCTTCAAAACAACTGGAGGCCATCTTTTCAAACTCCTCTACTCTAAAGCCAAGTGCATAAAATGACGATTCAGAGAGATCACAACTGCCGCAACAGTTTGCTCACACAGACTGACCTGGACTTCAGTTCTACAATGTCACTGTAGATGTCAATGTGAACTTTGTGAATGAGAAAAGACCTCATTTTCAAAAGTATTGATCGCGGGGTGAAGGTACAAAATGTAAACACTTCAACCAGATACATGTGCTGTCGCGTTCCTCAGCTGAGGCTTTGGACATCACTGTCACAGGCCTGTGGGGGGGGGGGGATCTTTGTTCTCTCATCTGTGTGATTGTTAGAGGAGAGGGACAGAATGAATCATCAATCATCCATTCAGGGCACATTCAGCAGGTAATAGTCTGCTGTTGCATCACGTCTGCACCAAAGAAGCGCTTCATTCATCTCCATGTTTGGCAGGAATACCCTTAATCTTGATTAGGACGCCCCGCACAAGATTTTTCACTGGTTACAGCATTAACACAGATGGTTACAAATAATGATGTGCTTACCTATAGATTAAGCCATTCTCTTTGTGTTCAAGTGTATTCAATACCCATGAAAGGTAATTCTTTTTTGAACCAATCTGTCTCTTGATTTGTTTGCACAATTTCTACTGTACTTCTCACTTAAGATAATCAATAAAATGAATCACCCACTATTTAACATGCTGAATATTTTTGGAAGGTTGTAACTTCTTCCTACGCCCTTTTATTAGTTACATTTTCACATTTTATACAATAATAACCAGACCAAGGTGATTTTGAGGCTGCTCCACATGTGAATATAGAGCAATTATAGACAATGACTAGTGTAAGGTTGTGGTTTTTATAGTGGCACGACAGCTGTTTTCCTAATGCCTTTATATTTAAAGTTCTTAATTTTGAGCATTTTCTTGCTCAAGGTGTAATAGGCTTCACATGTGTAACTTTCAAAATGCTTCATCTGAACAACCACGTCCAATCAATTTAAGACATGTCAAAACTGTAGACGTTTTAAGGCCCTCCGACTTTAAGACACCCATGTCTCAGCTGTGGGTTGATGGTTAATTGAAAAAGACAATTTAGACATTTTACCATTTAACATATGCACTTCTATTCAACATGAAACTGCGATGCAGTTATGAATTTGAAGCCCAATACAAGTGCAGTTACAAGATACATTCAATAAAACTGAGCACTTTTGGAAAAATATAAATGGTTACGTTAAGTAGAGATGACTGAATGACTGTTCTTAATCTTTGCATAATTATTCTTTTAAAAGAACTCAAAAATTGTCCAGGGATATTTCTAGCAGTCTTTTAACATTCTATTTAAAAATTATACAAAAATTAAAGCTATACAAAAACTAAAGTAATGGGAATCTCCATCTATGGCGATATTGAAGAAACATGCACACAAAAACCAAAACTCCAAAACCGCTAACTCACCAAAATGTGTGAAGTGTTGTGGTTTCAGAAACATCAGGAATGAATTGATAGACAAACAAGAACTGCAAATTCAATCTTAAACATCCCTCGATTACTAGCAGACTACAATTAATGATAGACTATTTGAAGAATAAAGTGAACAATGGATGCCGTGTTTTTGTTTTTTTGTTTTTTTTTTAGTTGTATGATTTCTTGAGTTATGGCCAAAAATGTGTTTTGTGAGGTCACAGAAAACTTGAGCTTTAGCTGCTAAATTGACTTCCATCAGTGAGTCCATGTGAATTTGAAAAAAGGCATTTCATGTATAACAAGCGGTGCCAGTCACAACAAACCCGGCCCCTCGCATGTATTGTAGCTCATTTTGGCATGGATCCAGTTGATGTCATCATGTACTTGCTGATGTTAGCATATCAATTGCCTCTATGTATGTGCCAAGTTTGAAGTAAACTGAAACAAAATTGATGTATTGATAGACATTTGAAATTTCGCCCATTATAAGTAAACGGGAGAAGGAAAAATATTTTAAAAATTCATAAAGAATTGTTTGAAATTTGAATTTGACCTACTTTTCCCAATATATAACCACATGAATTCTGGGTCAGTGGCAGTCCATAAACCCAATTTGGTATGAATTCAACCAATAGCTTTGCTGCTACTTACTTCTCAAATTTCACCCATTAAAAGTAAATGGGAAAAAAATAATTTAAAAATTCATTAAAAAAATTTTGAACTTTGACCTACCATTCTCAAAATGTAATGAGATCTATTCAGGGTGATTGGTAATCTATAAACCCAATTTGGTATGAATTGAAGTAATAGTTTTGCTGCTAGAGTGTTAACAAAGAAACAAACAAACTGAACCAAAAACAATTCCCCTTACTTCCCCTTTGGGGCCAGGGTAATAGAAATAGCAGATATGAGGTCACAGTGAGCTTGACCTTTGGCCACCAATATCTTTTCAGATAATTAATTCTTGCAAGTACAGCTGAAATGATTAAAAAATAATCATTTGATCACAATTTCCTGAATCAAAAGTTAATTTCCTTCATTTCGCTGCTGCTAAACATTGGTTCCACTGTGGTACGTCACATGAACGCTTATTGTGACATGATGATGACATCCAGGATCAACACAATCAACATTGAGCATAGCTCAGAAGAGACAAGGACAAAAAGCCAGAAAATGTCTATATGCTCACTTTTCTTTATTGGAACCATCCTTTAAAATTCCACACAAACATTACAAATACCTGTCTATTTTTTTAAAGTTGTATGTTAGTTCCATCTTAAGTTGTTTGTGAGTTGGATACAAATGGCCAAGATCACCTTTTTAAATGTAATGGGAACAACCAACAGAGAAACCTTTTGATATGTGCATCTAGAAAGTACAGTCTTGGTGTCTTTTAAATTACACATAATAAAGTGCAACTTCCATGTTCTATTGTTACAACACCGACTCCTGTGAGTTAATTTGTTTAATTGAATGTGTAATTAAAAATGACTCCACCCCCACCAAAACATTGATATTTGCCACAGGGATGATATGATATTGTGTGTTGTGTGATACATTCTTGTACCTGTATATTTTTCCCATTCCTAATATGGATTGGATATACATTAGAAAAACATCCTGTGTCAATTTCAGGGACTTCACTATTAGAGAATACACTGTGACAGGCAAAGAATTTTGGTTCTCAGTCAGAGGTATGTGCTCTACAAAGTGCCTTGGAAAACTGTAATTAATGTTCATCTTCTTTGACTTTCCAGGTTATCAGTGCTGATTTACCTGCTCCAGGAAGTTCAGACTTGAGAGAGAGCCCAAAATCCAAAGTAAAGACTTACTGGACTGAGAGCAGCAAGGCCTTCTCCATCAGCCGTCTGCTCTCACAGAGTCTCTACAAGGAGAATTTCACTTCTCTTGACCTCAACTACAATGATGCCGACTCCTACTCCAAACAGGAGCAGTGGAACTGGCTTTACAACAGCTCAAATCCCCGCGAGCCCCGATCCAGGACGAAGAGGAGACCCAT
>JAPTGW010000009.1:2148671-2160117 GCA_029814545.1 Apogonichthyoides opercularis
AATAACATATTTTTAGGTCCCAGGGAAACATCTGATTTCACCTGTGGCTCTTGAGTTGGAAGACATTGGGAAGCCCTGCCTTATTGGGATATGAAATAACTCAACAGATCCATTAAGCTCAGAAGGTCTGTTCCCCCTCAGTGGTTTGTAGTGTTGTAATTTCTTGAAACACAATGGATTAAAGCATCAATAATTCTTGAAACAAGAGCTCATGGTTAGAAGTGCATCATTTTGCCTGTCTTTAATAAACCACTAAGAACACCAGCTGTGATTTGCCATGAGGAATGTTTGGATCAGTGCTGTTTGTATGTCTGTGGCTCCACATCCGTCCACATCAGCAGTGTACTCAAATGTGATGAGTTATTTGTTGGATCAGGCTTTGGTGCATTCCCCATCCCCTCATGATTAATCAAAGTCTTCGTTTCCATTTTAGATTGGGCCAGGGCCCCTCAACAGCCTGTTGCCCAGGCAACAGAGCCCTCATCTGGAGCCAATCAGAATCCATCAAAGCCAGCCATGAAAGGTAAAGTCTCAGCCAAATGACTCTGACGTAGCAAAATATCCTCAAATACATAAAGAGAAATCCTCGCCTATTAAAAGACACTTGTCTGACTGAAGCCTGTGTTTATGGGCTGATCTGTGATCTGTGAAACTGGAAGGATTCTACTTCTCAAAAAAATATTTACATTTTTGAAGGTCTAAAACTCAAGACTTATGAAACTTTGTGTCAGAAGAGAAAATGTCTTATTTTATGGGTATGACTCAGTAACATCCTTGGACCGCTGATAACACCATCATATCCTCCTCCCAACAGGAAGTCCACTATTTTGGTTTGAATGAATGAACCCACATTTTTATCATCAAAATGGTAAATAGTTGAGAGGTCCTTATGTGATAACACACCAAATTATTTATGTTTCACCAGAGACTCAACAATAGAAGTCTACAGTGTAGAACTGCAGCTAATGATCATTTCCTTCCATTCTATTAAACCTCTCAGACCTCAATAGCGAAGCCACTGCACACAGAGCACACACACCATTGTACTTGATCCCAGTCACCCCCTTAATCCCTATTTCGTACCACTTCCTTCTGGTCACCACTACAGGTCAATAAACTGGAAAAAAGTTAAATTCAGTAAAAGTTTCATTCCAAATGCAATAATATAACTGAATAAATTAAATTAAAGAGGCTGTAACGTTGGATATGTGTGGTGGAACTGTTGTCTTTGGGTTTGTGTTATATGTTTGTGAGTGATTTGTTGTATTCTCATGGCTGTACAGATTGTGAAAACAATTTTCCTGTGAAGGACATATATCCATCTGTCTATCAATCATAACTTCTCCCTATCATTGCTGCTTGTGCCTATTTATAATTGTGGCATTGTACCAGATGCATTCTTTTAAGGAAAAAAAGGAGTGTTTTAAGTTCGACCACTGAAGTGGATATACATCAGTGTGTCTTGCTGATATGTAGTCCCTGTTTGTTCTTTTGCAGGAACAGCAGCGACATCCAAAGACCTGTCAGCGTGGTTCAACCTGTTTGCCGACTTGGACCCACTGTCCAACCCTGACGCCATCGGCAAAACCGACACCGAGCACGAACTTCACCGTGCATAGACCCTCCTCAGAAATACAGTCTCATTTAAAGTGGGGATGTGTGGTAGCGGCTGCAGCAGCACATTGGTGCCACTATGACCAGAAACGTCACTGGATTTAGCCGTGGACTGATTCTTCCTGTTGTCACAACATTTGACAATGTTAAATTATAAATACGTGACATATTTCTTACTGTAATACCCTAATTGTGTAGTCTACAGAGATTATTTTCATCATAAGTGTATTTTTGATTCTCTTCTAAATTAATCATTACTATACCGTTGGTTCCGACAATAGCCCAAATTCCAAAATACCCATTTTAAGAAAACAGATAATCAGCAAAATCATCAGTTTTAAGACGCTGGAACATCAATGATTTGTCATTTTAACCCTTCCACGGCCTTCCACATCCACATCCCAGCATAGACAAAGGCAGTGGAATGGGGTGAAATTGGCCCCAAGGGTTAATCAAACATTGAAACTATCTGTATGGCTAATTGTTTTAATTAAAATAACATTTTAAGTAAAATACAAATACCTTCCCAACGTAAAACTAAACATGTTTTTGGCGTGATGGCAACAGTGTGTAGCTGTAAATGGCTGCTAATGACTGGCTTCTGTTATTCTTTCTCTGTGAAAGGAACCATTTGCAAGGTTAAACCTTTAATGTCTCACATGGGTTCGTCCATTTGACTTTAGAACAATAAGCCATTGACTGTAGCTGCCTTGGAAATCTGTAATCTCCTGTAGCACTCATGCTGCATTTCTGATCAGGACCAAGAAAGATAAATACAACATTTACACTGAGACCAGAAGAAATGTATGGAAGTAAAAAAAAAAAAATTATATCAGGGTCACAACAAACATTGTACATGATGAGACATACTGGCTTAAAGTGATATTTTAGATGACACAGCTGGTTTACATTTGTTTTTGTGCCACCTTGTGTTTATGATGCCTTTTAAGAGAATTCAGTATTAGAACCACACTGAATCAATATCCAATAGAATTAATATTTTAAGAATAAAATTTAATTTCAAGAAAAAAAATCATAATATAACAAAAAGAAAAAGACGTAATGTTACAAGAGCAGTCAGAATTCCCAGTTGACCTGAAGGCAGCAGTATGATCATGTTTTCATCAGGCCTTTACTGTCTTACACTATGTGGGTTTTCAGACATTTCATATGGATACAACTTCCTTCTCATAATGAGAACATTCAATTTCAGTGTTCCAACCTTTTCTTCATAGTGATGTAATTATTCCTCAAAATTACAGCTTTATTCATCTGATATTTATCCTTGCGTAGCATACTTTATCCGTATGTTTTAGCGATAGATAAACTTAATGCGTCAGGGGAAATTATTTTCTGTGTATTCATCATCTAATGCAAGTATTTCAGGGTCTGATGACTTTCCTGAGAACTACTTGTACTTCATTCTCCTGTATTGTAATCGTTTTATCGTCTGTCTGTCCGTTCATCTGTCCATCCTGGCCGAGGGATATTAGTGCGCAGCACGTTCTGTTCCTCTCAGTGAGGCCTTGCTTTAACCCTGTTGATGAGTAAAGCTAATCATTCCTCATGTTTTTCTGCATGTTGCATGCTTGGTTTGGATTTCTACCAACATAGGATCCTGTACTTTCTTCCTCAATTGACCTATTTATTTGGGATTATGAGCAACTGTTGAGTGTATACATCTGAACCAAACTAACTGCTGTTCCTAAAGCAGCACGTCTTTCATCACAATTTCTTTTTTCAAATTTGTAAAACCCGAGTGATAGCCTAATTATCACCATTAGATCAATTAGCCTTTCTGTGCTTACGCACCTAAATCACTTCCCTCGCAGTTCAAAATTCAAAGATGACTCCATCATAAACAGTCCGCTTGTTTACATAACAAATGAAAACATCACTTGGGCCTTTTTGGAAGTTTTGTCGTGACGTGCATTGTTGGAATAGCGACCAAATGAAAGTGGTTTCTTACAGATTCAACAAGAAAATGAGCCAAATCACTACAACATAAAATTATACAGTCCATCAGGGTTGTTTTAAAGAATGAGTAAAGCATGCAGGTAAAGGGGACACGAAGAGACAGTGAAAAAGCTGCTGCGTGCACGGAAAGACTAATGGATTCGTGATATTTAGGCCATCACTCAGGTTTTACAAATTTGAAAAAAATTGTAATGGAAAATCATACACTGCTTTAAACAATTATTTTGTGAATTCTAACTTCAATGCTGCAGAAATTGACTCTATACCAGAATAAATGCCTTAATAATCATTTCAAGTGAGAGAAATAGGACGTCATAATTGGATTCTTTGTGTAGATTATAGTTAAGTGGACATCTGATTTGCTGTAACTTTGTGTCATTTTTTTAAGTTAAAATTCAGATGTTCTAATCATATCTAAATACAGTGATACATTGCCTTACCTCCACTTGTATTTGTGTCTGAATACTCCTTAATATGTCTGATCATGGCATTGAAAAAGACCACAACGGCAAAAAGAGGTTTTTGTTTTCTTTATTGAAAAAACACACAAGGTCTACGTAAGAATGTGTAATACACAGGAGAACTAAATCATTGTTGCCGAACAAGGCAATCTTTTCTTTTAACTGCACCGCACGATGAGCATGTGAATAATTGGAATTAGTATGATCTGAACTCATGGAGCTGCAAGCAGAACAAAAGATTTCAGCTTAATATTGTGGAATGTGTCTCAAGTATTGTTCATACTGTGTTTGGAATTCATTCACCTGATTCTCCTCTTCTGCCTCTTATTATTATTATTTTTTTTTTCCTTTTCATGTGTCCTTGGCAGGCAAGTTCGGGCAGAGTTACTTTTATCAGTTTGGACCCAAACAGTCACACAATAAGTGTTAGTGTACTTAAAACAAAAATTCATTGCACACTTTCAGGTTCTGATTATTTTAACTCAAAGATTGGTTTTAAATAAACGTAATAATATTAATAATAATAATAATAATAATAATAATTTTTTTAAATTATAAAAAGGTGATTATCTGAGTTAACATCTTAGGCCTGATCTATGAACCAGTGTCTCAATGTGTTGATAAACTGTTTCTAAACGAAACCTAACCCACATTAACAGTCTGAATCTCAGTGGACCAGATTCAGATGGACATCATTAACCTCTGATATCATGTTCATTATTATTATATTCATTATTATTTTACTGTATGAACATTGGACAAAAACATAGGCAATCGGTCACTGATTCCCAACAGGTCAACAACTGAGAAGACAATGGACAATGACAATATTTCAAAGAATACCAGGATATTTGATCAACATCATCTACTGTTAAGCTCATATGACATAAGTTCACATCAGCATCCTTCCACGTCCTCAGTACCCTAATCATCTGGCAGGGCTGTGTCATATGAAAAGGATCCACATATATTCAATACTGGAAGAAAAACAGACTGGATGTGATCACCTTTGCAGTGTAAAAGGAAGTGTCTTTGCTGAGTCAGACAACTTTAAAGTTGTTCCAACTCGATGGATGTTGGAGTTCACACCACAATGACATCAACGGAACAATGTCGTCAGGGTCACTTTCAGATGGACAGAAACAACAACAGCCGCCAATCAGAATGCATCTAGATTTCCAGCACATCATGTTCAGCTCACTTTAGCACAACATGTCACTGAATGTAGCCCTCATTGATAATGTAAATAAAAGAATAAAGAACAAAAAACACCCAGGACAATTAAATTATCAAGCAGTGACGTATGAAGTGCAGTCAGTGTGTCGCTTTTTTGAACAGCACCATTTGTTGCAACATTTTGTCTTGAAATATTTTTTGTGTAACATTTACTTTTGTATGAAAAAATGTGGATGAACAGCCTTCTTTGTCTTTTCTTTAGTGTGAGATCTGGGAATGTTCATGATGTTACAGTTGTTGGTGCGAGTGGTTCTTAAGTGTGTAATGTGATCCACTGATCCTAAACATCATGCTCTGAAGGGCTTTCCAAGCATGTCTTCAGGCAGACAGAAAGACAGCAAGACATCTTTCTTTTCATATCAAATGCTAACATTAACCAGGATCTTGCCCAATGCTAATTGTTCAGACAAATGATCATCGGTTCTGTGTACCTTTGTGGCATGTTGTCCAGTGTTTCTCCAGATTTTCAGTTTCCATTGGCTTTTCAGTTGGTGATGGCCTTTTGCCAGTGACTTAAATGACAGCATTTGTGCTTCACACATCAGAGGAAAATGGTCATGTGAATACGGTCTGTACAATTTAGCTTTGGTACACATTTCACAAATGGGGTGAAACAAACTGCATAACACAAATTTGGGAGGGCGGAGCTTATGCAGCTAGTTCCATTTACACAAGGATTGACCATTGTGGTCTCTGGAATGCGTCGTAGCACCTGAAACTCTAACCCAGAAAGGGTCAATGTGAAAAGTAGTCTGTCACGAGTTGTGAGACCTATAGATTGATTCTGTCTTTTACGACCTCCCTTCTCCAGGAGAAAACGGAAAAAAAAAAAAAAGTTTGTGAGCATTCGGAATGTATTCCTAGAATGGGGAAAGGAAAGTCAAACACTGGGGAAAGGCAACATTGTCCAAGAGCGAGTACATTCACATGACCTGAGTTATTGTTGAGGGGAGTGGGACAGTAAAACAAGGCAACGGGGGAGCTGTGTGCTTTCTTTGCCATCACTTATTTGGTCAATGAGTAGAACAGGTGATTTTTTTTGCATCTTACTATGAGCTGAGTTTGATGCAGACCCACATGTTAACTTGAGAGCCTGTTGGTTGGAGTCTGCACTCAGGCCACTGCTGGTTTATGTCAACAGTGAGATAAAATAACTGAAAAAATAGGCCCCGGCCTGTTTGACTACAGAGCCAGGTCTTAACAAGTGCAAAGGCTGTGGTTAGCGTGGGTGTTGGATCCTCACTGTAAGACATCCTCATAAGTAAAAATATCAAGCAAGCACTTCTTCCTGTTGTAAAGCTTATAGAGGTTAGCTCGCTCAACAGTCAACAGCTACTACAATGGTTAGATTACACGAGTAGAATGCATTGCTCTGATCGCACTGTTCAGTTATGGATTTGTTCCTTTATAATTTAATCTGGATAAAACTGCTAGCACTACATAATGCTATCATCTGATCAGTCATTTCTATCTTCTGCAAAGGAAAGCCAAGCTGTTTCTGTTAAAGGTGCTGTCATGATCCAGAAAGGTTAGTGATGAGTAAACGGAGGATACGCCCAAGGTCAACATTCATTACAGAGAGTTCATGAAGTGGGAACGTGTGAGCTGCTCGTACATAATTGGTACATAATCAGTAAATCCTTGTCAATACTGCACCATTTTGGAGAAGCAGACATGAGTGCCGGCACATGTGATAGGGTAGCAACCACCTCAAAAAAATGCATCAGCTTAAATGCATATTCACAAACTTTCCTGTGTGATACAGTGCACAATGTGACATTAACATTTTTTGATGATCCAATCCCGTGTCCAGCTCCGAGTGCATCTGCTCACACCTGGTGTGTGTATTTCCACGTGTCATGAATGATCACTTACCCTCTGTATGCAAATAACCAAGCTCCTCTATAGCCTAAAATCCAGTCCACATCGTTATTTCAAGTCAGCCAGTAATCTGGCTACGTAATGCTTCTACCAGCAGTAGTAGTGCTTTTCCAAAATGGGGCAGTGCCGTTTGTGATCTACAAAAGGTAATAGACTGATGGTGAATAAGTACCTCATACAACGCACCTTCATGAACTCCAAATGTTCCCACACAATCAAGTTTTATCATTGAACATCAGAGTTTATCGACAGAATGAAGAGCAAGATGACCATCCAGTAATGCTCACGCTGGTACCTTTTTTGTGCAGGGTGTTTGTCATTTCCAGACCTTGGGCACCTCATGCTGGCTAACGTTAAAATTAATGGAGTGCAAGGATATTTTTTGTCTTTTTTGTTTGTTTTTAGACCATCCCACTTGACTAGTTGAAAGGCTGTATCTCTAAGTAGTGTGGTCGTGAATACCTGAGGACTAGCTGGTATAGAGTTCTTGTGCTGAGGTGCCTTTCCCGACCTCGGCCTCGGGGCTCTGGCTCTCTGTGCTGTTCTCTGTGTTTATGATCCGGTCGGCTGAGGCCGGCGAAGGGGGTAGTGGTGGTGCGGTGGGCAGACTCTGTGTCAGCTGAAGCCCTGGGTTGCCGTTGCCGTGGAGATTGAGGGTGGCGGAGGAGCAGGAAGACGTGGGAACCGGAGAGAAGATGGAGGAGCAGAGGAGTTTGACGGGGCAGAAGGCTGAGCCCTGAGGAATGAAGTTCACCTTGTTTTTGTCAGGGCACGAGAAGAGAGGGAAGCCTTTTGATTTGCGAGACCTGAAAGAAGAAGAGGAGACTCAGCTCAGTTTGTTTTCCCTTTCATCCTGTTTATACAACTGATCTGATTACATCCAACAGCTGATCGTACAGACACTCTGCGCTCATGCCTGCCTGACCTCAATGCAAACAAGCTTGTTAACTTTGTACTATTTGAGTCCATGAAACAGCAAAAGATATCCATTATTTTCTCTTTTCATTTCAAACCACACAGCGTACATTTTAAAATCCAGACAGAACTCAAAAAGGGAAACAAAACAGACTTACACCAGCTCTTCAAACACTTTGACTCTCTCGCAGCCCTCTGGAGGTTCACGTTTAAACATGTAGCTGTTATTTGGTTTTGGAGAAGTGGCAAATTTTGGGAGAGGAGAACTGCACACACCGTCTGAAAACACAGTGAACAAAAACACAATGTGTTAAGATGAACTAACACAGGAAACCCTTCAGACGTGTAAAGACTTTTCAGTTACTGATGAGAACAGTCTTTCTGCTGTTCTTTCTTGCCCCTTTGCTAAAAAAAAAAAAATTCCCTTGTGTGTTATGGCCTTTCTATATTTTAATATCTTCAGTTTTGGAAGTGGTATGAAATATCAATATATTTATAAGAAAAACCAGTATCAGGACAAAATTGCTGTACTATTCTATTTTATTTATTTAACCAGATAGCTTGATAGAGAACCAGTTCTCATTTGCAATGATGTCCTGGTAGTATAACAGCAGATAAAACAGTAAAAACAAAACAAAGAAACAAGTTCCAAATTTACATAATGAGCCATATATAGTCCTAAAAAAAAAAAAAAAAAAAAAAAAAGTATTATTTACAGTATGTCCAATGACATTTTTAAAATGAATAATTATTAACAGTAAGAATATAAACATAGATCATACAGTTTACAACATGTCATACCAGCATATCAGGTATGGTATATATGGTGAAAAAGAGGTAATCTTGTTCAAGATGAAACTGAACCGTTTCTTTCAAGTTTAAAAATATTTCTGGATGGTCAGACTTTTAGACCAAATAGAGGATGTGATGGCTGGACAACCGCGTTGTACAAAATTCTGAATTTCAGGATTTAATTCAATTCAATGAATGAATTTGAATTGATTCCACCCTACACGATGTTGAAGTGAATTTGAATTGGAATTACAGGAGGTGGATTTGAATTCATTGCAATTCAGAGAAATTCATTCTTATCACACATCAGTGAGAATGTGATACTTTCAACTTACATTTTTCTTCCAAATGGAAGGACAGACACTAGCATTAAGCATATATTCCCTTAATGTTGACTAATAAGCAATATCTTCATTTCAAAGTAATCAAATGGAACAATGTTTTGGTAAATGCAATTAGTTAACAGGGTAATGCTGTTGCATCTAATGGTCAACAGTTCCCCAACAGACCCTCAATTAGCTTATTTTACTAGAATGTACTCCAAACAAAATGCCCCAATTGTGTGGACAACCATTTTGAAGACTTGGATAGCGCAAGGTATTCTGGGAAATTTAGTGTTGTCCTATCATATTCCATAATTTGACAGTTAATACAATTTTAATAATCTGTTTTATAGAGTCTGTTTTTAATAATAATTTGTGGTTTTAAAAAAAGGGGGGATATTTACTATAATTGTGTACATAAAGGCCATACAATAATATCTGTATGAAATTCATGCTGTAATCATATGTAATATATACAAGCTTCATCGTTAAATACACTTCAATTATATATCATGAATTTCTTTGAATTACATGAAATTTCAATTCTACTTCCCACAATTTGAATGGCAATTCCAAGTCCTGTTTACAATCTCAATTCAAATTCAAGAATGGAATTTTGTAAAACCCTTCTGGATAACAAAGTAAAAATGGAACACAGCAACACACTGTGTAAGGAGATGATAGCTGTGTTTCAATAAAATGTCAAACCAATATGAAGCCAACGTTTTGAAGATCTACACCAACGAAAACACTAATTATGTGCGTTTCCATAAACTGGTTTGGAGAAAATATTCAAGGCTACACTGCGTCACCAACAGGCGGCGCTGTAAGCTGTGTTACACATGACTAAAATAGAGAAGGGAGAGCCTTGTGTTTTCCATCTAAAAAGGCTGTGATGTGTTTTTTCACAGATGAGACAGAGGAATAATTCAGCCTCTTCATCAATCTACATGTTGGGCATGAAATGTTATCACTTTATCAGATTATATGGGAAGATCGATCAGCCACCTGACCACGTGTACAGGTTTTTCAATTTCTTCTGAGCACATTCATTCTTGCAACAAAAACAAAAAATTACTTCAAGTGAGTAGAAACTGTAACACGTGAGACAGACGTTAAATAGAAATAGAGTCCAATCAAAATTAACATGTAACAAACTTTGAATATATTTTCAGTGGGGGTAAGAAACTGAGAATATTACCAAATATCAGAGCCACCTGACCATAAAGAAACTCCAGTAGTGTTATATTACAGTTGCAACAAAGTTGATCTTTTCATTGATTTTTCTGGTCAGCCAGATATTGGTGAATTGTCAGTTCTGTTTACAATCCAGTTGATTTCAAGTAAAGGATAATGCAACCCACACAGATGATGATCACATTGTAGTTGTTTAGTGTGTTCACAAACTTAAACAAGACACCAAAACTATCTGAATCAAGTGTATACAATGGAACAAAAATACAAAACTTGGTTCAAACTTTCAGGTGAGAAAAGGCCCTAAACAATATAACTTTCTTTACTTAAATTAAACAAACTAAGCATGAAATTCACAGTTACATATATGACTGACAATAATCAAATGTATTCCTTGTAGAATAATGTAAAGATTGTTGACACTGGCAAAACAGGTTCAAAAATCAATAATACCTTTGTCTATTTCCTCTGCAGAGCAGGGGCTTCCATCATGGGAACAGAGGTGGTCTGGGCTGCATGGGTGGGGAGAGGTGGTGGAGTCTCCACTAGAGGGGGCCTGGGTGTCTGTGTCACGGGTTTCCCCGCTGTAGCGATGAGGAGGGAAGGGGGCACGCCGGCCATCCAAGACATCCATAGTCTGTGGATGGAAGAAGTGGTTCTAGTGATGTCGAAGGTCCCACACTCAACCCCCAGCACTCAGGACACATGACCTCAGACAAAGTGTTTTAAGCATCCCTGTATAACACACCAGACTACCTGCTCACAATACACACAAAGAGAGTGGAACAGAAAGGCCTCTGGTGGGTTTGTGTGTGTTTAGAACACACAGCAGATGGTAATACTTGACACAGGATGAAGGGTGTGATGTGCAGGGCGTTCTGCTTTGGCACAGCTCATTCAAATGGGAGAGCTGAAAACAGGGCTGGGTGCACAGCAGGCTGTAAATCTATACAGTGTGTGTGTGTGTGTGTGTGTGTGTGTGTGTGTGTGTGTGTGTGTCTGTGTCTGTTTAAATCCAGAATGTATGACTTTCTCAGAGAGGAGCTTTAGGCT
>JAPTGW010000009.1:2400992-2411276 GCA_029814545.1 Apogonichthyoides opercularis
GTTAACCCATAAAGACCCAGTGCTACTTTTGTGGCACTTCCCAAATTAATTTTTCTCTCTATTTAACCTTTTTTATTTGAGTCACCATTTATTGTAATATAATTTTTTGTATTTTGTTTTTTCAATGAAAATCTGGTAATTTTAAATATGTAATTTATTGTTTATGTATATGTTCATAAAAGCTCAGATTAAATTTGAGGATTATTATGCAAGAAACAGTTGAAGACAACAATTGAAGAAAATGTGACTTTTTCAGCAAAGAAATCAGTAACTGAACATAAACATCCACTGTCATTGAACTCCATGGGTTTTACTGGTGAATCAGTGTTGTAGAAGATGACGGTGTTTCCTCTGAATGTTGAAATGGGTCATATCTGATGACCATGAAAAGATGACAAACTGCATTTTACACCAATTATTTATATGGACTGATAGGATTAGTGGATCAACAAGTATTAAACATTTTCAGTCGTTGATGGATGTTTGGTCCTTCATGAGTTATTAACAGTAAAGGTAAAAGCTAGACTCAGACTGCACTGAAGCCATGACTCAGAAAGATCAACGGCACCATCTACTGGTAGGACTTAGTCACTACACCTCACATGACTGATTTCTGCAGCTTCATTCCAAAAATACTGGAAATATATCAGTCAAAAATACACAAACACTGGATTATTCGTCACTTGCATTTATTCTTACTATATCATTCATATTTCTATATATTTATATATATGTATATATTTATATAGTATTTACATATGGCAGTGTTGCCAGTTAAAGAAAGACATTTAAAAAAAAAAACAAAAAAACAAAACCAAGTTTCAAATTCAGTGCTATGCAGAAAGCACAAAAAGTTGGATTTTTTTTTCCCCCCAAAGAGCGAGTATCCCACCGTGTCATGAAAACTACAAGTAGCCAAGACAGCAAAAATACTTGTGACAAGTGCGATTACATTTCACATGTAGCCTATACATGAAGTTGTGTCACACTTATTCGTGAATCGTGTGTTACTTGGGTTTTTATACTACGGCTCCAGAGCTTGTGCAAATGTAGTGTTGCTGAAAATGTCATAAACTTCCTGGAAACATCACCAGGCAGCGTACAGGCAGTTGACAATAACAGATTTGAGAAAATTTAAAAAAAAAAAAAAAAAAAAAAAAAAATTAAAAGAGAACAGATCACTTTACACACAAATGACAATGAACCGATGCTCTGAGGCAAATGGAGATTAGAGCCACATAATAGTTGTTCGCATTAAGTACAGCCATGCATTAGCAGCAATCGTCACACATTCCTCTATAACATTTTTCTGATAGCTTGCCTTTTTCACCGACATGTCTCTGTCAAAACATTGGACCAAATAAACATGTGGTATGTAAAGTATACATTGTCACTCACATTCACCCGCTTATCAGAGAATACACTTTGGAATTAAATGGCTTTTGGAGGAAACATAAATGCAACATAAAATCAAAACAAATAGACTTCTGTCCTCTGTTATGTCATAAAGCCAGATAGAAAACAAATAGGTGCCTCCAACTCTGCAAAACTAGAAACCTCTAACACATGTGTATCGCATGTGTTTGTGTGCAACGAAGCGTAAGCCATCTCTTCTATAAATACAGTACATCTCATATTTTTCCTCTCACTAAACCCAACACAGTCTTAACAAAAATAGAATAAAAAATAGCATTTAATACATTCTACAAACACGCAACAGGGTTGTTGGTCAAATACAGAGAGTGATGGGGGACAGAGGCAGGTCCTGGTACAGAGGTGGAGGTGTGTGTGGTGGAGGAGTCAGGGAGTGTATCCCCCCCAGGAAGCTTTTTGATGTCTTAAGGGTGCACTTTGAATGAGAGCAGTTCCTCTGAGTGCATGTTGTTGAGTGAACGCAGCTCGGGGAGTTTGAGCAGGAGTTTGGTGAAGGTAGTGGCTGCCTCTTCGCCGTGGTTCTGCATGACCAGGTTTCGCAGAGCGCGGATCAGTTTGTCCTGCAAGGCCTCCACTGAGTTTAAGTCTTGGATGCCGGAGCGATCTGAGCAAAATAAAACCAGACAGAATTAGCTGTGTGCTTGTGGGTCAGTATTAACAGTAAAACTCTTTCTAACTGTCTCTTACCGGCTGAAACCAGCACCACAGCTGTGAAGAGGCTCATCTCGTCCGAATCCAGCCGTAGTGCTGCCAGCTTCTCGCTGAATTCACACATTGAGTTGAGCAGTTCTCCGGCGCCGAGTGATCGTAGTGTGTCCAGACTATAACGCTTTCCACTCAGGAATGTCACTGTGCGTTCGGCCACATTGAACAGAGAAGCAAATCTAACCATCAGCACCTACGAGTGAAGAAAGAGAGCAAATTAGGTTTTGGTTGAGTTTAAAGGTTTGTTCATTTTCTTTCAATGTTCTAACATTCTAATTTTGTATTAGTATCAGCAGATGTTTGGTCTCATGGTTATTATTTGGCTGCTTATATGGAATTTCTAAGTAATAGCTCAAAAATAACTTACTCTCAACTAGACTGTGATGGCCACTGAGCCAGATTTTTTTCAACTAACACTTTCTACCTGCTCCAAACAGCCTTTAAAATTCACTATCAATTGACTTCTATCAGCATAAACATGCCAACCTGCAGATTTTCCTAAAAACTATGTACAGTGGCTCTATATATGAAAGCAGACCCATAGAGACGTTGCGAAGTCTCTTTCACTTGAATCTCAACCGTTATCAGAGCAAATATTAGTCAGCACACAGCTGACAGTCTGTTCTGTTTGGGAAGTCACAGTGGATCCTGTATTCTCAGGATTTATAGGGTCTGTCTGTCTGTTTCACTTCAAAGTGAGCACAAAATAACATGGCAGTGTTTACCGTTTTGCTTGTTTGCACCCCCTTACCTCGAAAGTTCCAGCTTTCAGCAGGCTGACTTGGTCACGCTCAGAGAGCTCGCGGAAGCCTGGGATCCGCTTGGCGAACTCCACGACTTCCCGCACAGCAGGGGTGAAGCTCATGGAGAACTCCTCCCAGATCTCCTGGCTTGGCTTGCTGGGGTCCACATAGGGCGAAGTGTTCATGGGACAGACCTGGAAACACAAGAACAGAAAAGGGTTAGGATGGTCGACCAAAACCCAGCTGCTGCAGAAAATGTCAAACAAAGTAACACTCACCAAGTGTGCTCTGCTGCTTGGTCCAGTTTGAGTGTATAGCTGGTGCGGTCTTTGGCTGTCTACTGAAGCTTCACAGCAGGGGGCGCTGTTGTGCTGCTGCTGTTGGTACACTGCCTGCTCCTCCCTGTATGCAGTGTTGGCGACATGTTGGCTGTTACTGTAAGCGCTCTGCTGGTATCCTCCCCTGACCACATTATTCCAGCAGTTCCAGCTCTCCTGCTGTTCCTCCATGCGGCTGTCACATCCGGTCTCCAGGGCACCATCCAGTGACGTCTGGCCCTGTCTTGGCGACCTCTGCTGGCTATACGTAAAGGCATCTTTGTGCTGCCTGTTCACAGAGACGACTTCGTCCTCGCCACTGTCTGAACCGCAGGAAGACGCGGAGCTGGAGTTGGTGTCCATGGAAACCACAGACTCTGAGTCAGGAGGGCACTGTGGGGAGGAGGGGTTAGAGCAGGACGGAGACTCAGAAGCAGAGGAGGAGGAAGATGATGAGGCAGAGCAGGGCGAGGGGCTGCTGTCACTGGTCATGGCCTCCATGGGCAGCGGTGGGCTCTGGTGGCCGTGCAGCATGCTGTGCAGCTGGCTGTTGTTGTTCATCATGTTATTCATGGCATTCTGCATCTCCAGCAGCATCCTCTGCTTCTCCCGCTTTGGGATGCGGCCAAATCGCACAGCTGAAAGAGAAAAAAGATAGCCTTTAGCCTAAAAATGTACACTACACTGCATTTACAGGAAACAACCACTGTGAAAATATCCTACAGGTGCAATAGCACTGACGGCCACTAGATGCTGACAACCAATCACAAATGAGCTCTAGAGACACTCATAATACAAGATGTTTTTTCCAAGAATTATAATGGTATGTGGTATGGTTTGTATGAACCCTGCAATAAACACAATTCTTATGGATACCAGGCCTAATTGGGGACTGAGATTTGACTGACCTGTTTAGTTGGGCTGTCAGAGTTGTTTTTTTTTATTTTTTAATTAAAAAACAAGTTGAGCAACTGCTTTGTTTCTTTCAGTTGGGTTTACTTCCCTGAGCTGGCGTTTCAGGTTTTAGGACTAACTGCACCAATAGTTTTTGTGTGCACTGTCTTTAATAACCACTCACCATCTCTAGACATGCCCACAGCCAGACACTTCTTGAAGCGGCACTGCTGGCACCGATTTCTGTTGATCCTCATGATGGTGCAGTTTTCCATCTTAAGACACTTCTTGTATTGGATATTCTGCTGGATGCTTCTTCTGAAGAAGCCCTAGAAAGGATTTCCAAGAACAAGTCTATGAGCCAGCAGTCAGAGTACAGAGTGAGACTATGGATTAGACTAGAAGAGATAAACTCCATTATTTGATCATTTAGCATTTCTTACCTTGCAGCCCTCACAAGCGTGGACTCCATAGTGGAAGCCCGAGGCCACATCACCGCATACTTTGCACAGCAGTACCATACCATTGATTTCTGCAGAGACAAATGCATGTTATAGCTCATCTTTATCATGTGTGATTTGTTATTCCTTTTAGGCTGCTAGTAGGTTAAATTCTTCCAAATGTTTATGTTCTTACTAGTGATGCTGCTCTTTGTAGATATGGAGGAGCGGCCAGTCTTCTCCATGCTACGTGGGTGCCCATTCTTGACTGGTGGGGCAACATCCACCACCATACCAACAGCCCTGCTAGGTAGTGAGGGCCGAGACAGAGTGGGTGACGTTGATAGGAAGCCACTGGTGGGACTGGTGCTCATACAGGACTCTGGGCTGGAGCCGGAGGAGATGTAGGCTATGACTCCTCCTATGGAAAATAACACCAGCATCACATTAAAACAAGTACATGTATTCCAGATCATCTAGATATTGTTTGGTTATGTGCATGTTGTCTGGCAAAACAAATTTCCAGAAATGGTCATCTAAGACATCTAAGCTGAACTGTACGGACTGAAACATTCATGAATAGTCAATTATTTGCCAATTTACACTTCTGAAAGTTTTGCGTCAAATAATAAAAGTACATAATGAATAAGCTTAGTGTCTCATGAAGCATCCAATATAAGCAAAAATACACATTCTGTACTATTGCAAAACTTTGTGGAAAGGGAACCAATTCTGTTTTTTCCCTCCATAGTAAAGACAAAAATGTAAAGGGCTGTTGAATTTATGAACAGCCATATTAACCTGTATAGACTATAGTGATTGTACTTTTTCCTACTGTTGTTCTGCTATAAAACATAATGAATGCATGAAGCAAAAACACAATGCAACCTTTGTTACTTCAAAACAAGGCACCTTGTTTGCATTATTTGCTTCTGAGCAAAACACTTAAAGCTCTGCCTCCCATAATCTCACAAAGTTAAATGTTTTTATTAGGTCTACTATACATCAAGCCTGCCAAGGTTGAGTGGAAGTCAGGTATGATAACAGAGGTTGAATTGTAAGCCGCATTAAATAAGAAGGAAAAAAAAACAAAAACAAAAACAAAAAACACACACACACACACACACCACTTGTATACCAAACATCCAAGTGTCAGGTGGAGCAGTAAGCACATACTGGTATGTCTGTGACACACCTAAACAGCAGAGAGCTTCACTATGTATGTGTGTTTCCTGGTTGCTCTGTTCACTGCTGCTGTAATTGACCTGCTTTATCACCTCCAGTGCTTGCTGGTTGGATAACACCATTACATAACATGCCCGTGTGTATGGTATGGGAGCATGCTCTACTGATGTGATATAGGCAGACTGAGAGCCTTGCAGACAGGGTCAGTGAAGCACTGGAGCAGCAGAGCAGTCGTGGGATAAAGTAAGGCACAGAGAAAAGATCTGGCAGAAGGTTATGTAATGACAGGGCCCTCATTTCCAGTTGCAAACTTGTAACTGGTCTGCCTTACAAGTTTGACTGTAGATCAGTGTAATTTACAATTTATAAGTATTCAACATAAATTGTGAATAATTTCCCATTTAAAAAGAGATAAATGAACACCAATGAAACAGCCTCAACCTGAGTATTTAGTCCACAAAAACTCAATTGACATATTTTACTTATTATCCTTGAGAGCAGGAGATAATCCATTTAAAGTGACACCAGCAAGTCTTTTTGGCGTCTACGTGTTAAATGAAAGCAGTGGCTGTTTATCATCTACTCCATCAGTTGAAGGTGAATAAAGTGTTCCAGTGACTGAACTAAAGCCCGTTTGTTAAAGTAGGCCAGTGAGCTTTAAATACCTGCTGAGTCGAAGGTTGCTCTAAAAATTGCGGCTGTGTGCAATTATTCGAATATTTGTGAAAAGAAAAAAACTTTAAAGTGTTTTTCTTCCTTAACACCTAAATTTAGAGGCTAGAGCAGATGATTACCTAACCTCAACCGTGACTGTTCCCTTTCACGTCCCACCCACACGTGGACTTGTCATGAATTTCTGTGAAAAGGGAACAGGAGGAAGAGGCTGTGAATCTAGGTCAGCCGCTGCCGTCTCTCCCGTCTCACGTGTATCTTGCAGTCCAGCCTCGCGCCGGGAATGCTGTGTACGGATTGAATTATGCAACGTTCTGCGTCACGGGCTCCGCTGCGGCCAATCAGGGCGTGCTTTCTCTAAAACGTGTCTGCGAACGGGAACGCCCCTCGACCAATCAGAGGAGTGTTCCCAAGAGCGTGTACACAGAGGCACATGGCTAGGCTACGATGTCCATGTGAGCGTGGCCGGGGAAGTGGAACACTGTTGTTGTGTCAAATGTAACCGATGCAGCGCCGCACTGGCACTCCTAACCCCGTTGTAAAACACAGAAAAACGTCCTTTAAGAATGTCAGATTAACATTCAGACACAAAAATATGACTAATTCTATGCGTTTTAACCGGACACGAGCACTTTAAAATCCTGGCTATCATTATGATGACTGTGAACAAGAAAAATGTCTGGAAGCTGGAAAAATGTCATTCCTCTCAGAAAAGAAATACGACATTGCAGTTTAGCTCTGTTTGGTTTTTATTCATTTAAGTCACTACAATTTTGTTATGTGGTTGTCGAACTCTCGGTACTGAATCAGTGTCACAGGGGTTCCCTTCAGTATACTAACCAAATGACTCTTACATGTTAGTATCTTCAAAATTAGCATTAAGGACATACGAGAGCTACACAGGGGACACATCATCATCTTTACAGCAAAGTTGTTGTGCTGTTAATGCAATGAAAACATCCCAATCTTACGTCCTACATGTCAATAATAAATGTTGTTCTTACCAGGCTTGGCTGTTCCGATGTCCTCAGGCATCTCTGATAGAGGAAAAGCAAAAAAGCGACTAAAATAAACTCGACTTTCGTATCGACTTCTGCTGTCACGGAAAACGACCAGACTACACTAAGCGTTTTGTTGCAAATAGTACGTCTGTAGAGACTCTGCTGAAGTTCATTCTATTTAGGGAGAATAATCTGCAGTTCCAAGTCGGTGACTCATGAAAGAGAGAGAGAAGCAACCCGTCCGACGTCCACCTCAGACAACTGACGACTAAGTTCGAGTAATGTAGCTGTCTGAACACAACCGGACTAAAGAAACTCCCCCCGCGTCTTGCTGTGTGTGAGACTGACTGAGAACTAAATGTTCTCACTAGTGGTGGTCGCCCATGTGACCTTTTTTTCAGCCACGCCCCTCCCTCTTTAACCCAGTGACACACTTTTAGGACAAGGGAAGGGGCGGAGTCAAGCGTTCTGGCGACGTAAGAGAGGAATGGTAACAAGGCGGTCACGTTGCAGAGCACAACGTGAAGAGTGTAGCTCTGTACAGTACACTCGTGTTGTGGACATGCCCCACGCCTCTGCAGGCTGTGAAGTGAGTCGAGTTTTACCTCGAAAGGACCTCATTCGCACTCGGTAGTCACATTTAAATAACAGACAACAGCAGGCTGTACTCTGTGTTCTGAAGAACAACACATGTGTGCAAGTATTTTCACCACATGCAACTTTGTGCTTCCTGCAAACAATAGTTATTTTTTGTGCTGAAATACATTTTGCATTCAAATGTCTACCCTAAACATTTGATTTATTCTCAAGTTGCTAGATTACAGTATGAAGCTGCACATTAACAACACCAGTAATACAATATAACATAAAACATCATTTAATGTTATATGTAAGCGTGGAAACATTTAAATCTGTAACCCTTTCATGCATGACATTACTGTAGTTATGCAGTCTTTAATTAAAGCTGCTTTATTTGCAGTAATGACTCCAGCTTTGAATTGTGCCATTGCATTTCCTAATATTTCTTAGGTTCACTTTACTGTAAATGCTTCTGTGACACTTGAATTTCTCCCACAGTGGCATAGTCTTATCCTGATAGATTGTTTAATGAATCCAAAAGCTGTGGTTACAAAGAAATTACTTAATAGTCTATAGTTAAGGCAATAGTGTGGTCACAGATTAATCCTCATGGTTTTTGTCATTTTGTGTCAGTTACTGGTTTGCCAGGATATAATCACTGATTTGAGTCATTAACCACAGTGGATTGTTACATTTTGCACTGAAATAATGTTTTCTTAAATATGTGATATATTCTCTATGTGGAAAGAGCTTCATGGATGTGTGTATGCTCCAGAAATGAATACCATTACATATTAAACTGTTGATGCATGGAATGAATGTTCTATGTCCAAAAATGCCACCAGTTTATACAAAGTTCATGCATGAAAGGGGTATTGTCAGACTCAAATAAATATAACAATATAGGGAAGGATGTACATGCAAAGTATTGTGTTTTCTTCAACTAAAGCACAGAACTTTCTCCAGTTTTTCTGTAAACCAAGACGTTTTGACTGTTCTGTAGATGTGAGGGCGTGTCAGATTGACCTTTGGGATTAGATAGAGAGTGAAGAAATGTAAGCCTGTCAAATGTACATATTCTCATCAGTTATCTTGTATTTAAAACTTGTTATTACACACAGCTTCCACAAAACTGCTGCAGCATAGACCTCTAGGGTTTGGATGAATGAATAATACCACGACCTGATCTGTACTGGAAACACAATTTAATACACATCTATGCAAATATACAGTCACAGGTATGTCTACATACAAATAATGTCACATATTTAAATGAAAGTATGTTATATTTTGTTTAACTGAACTACACTATCTGCATGAGTTATGATTAAACAAATAGATCTACCAGTTTTATTGTTTTGTACTAACTAATACACATATGGTGCTGATGAAATATAAGATAAACATCAACTTCGAGCCATTTCATTTCAGTCTCAGCCCTGTTCAGACCTGATATTAACATCTGTTCATACAGCATTAGAAAACACTGCCACATGAGTCGCATCCGATTAGTTGTAACTTCTCAGCTGAATATGCAAATTAACTGGCTCATCTTTAATCTTAAAACAAACAGTATGTCAAGTTGAACAGGGTACATGTTCTTGCAGATTCACTCTACTGCTCACTTTAAGGTGGACAGTTTTCTGGCTGTTACTCACTCCTTAGGCTGACACTGTTAATCAGTCAATGCACCTTAAATACAGATGAGCCAACTTTTTATTGGTGTTTATCAACTTCATGACATACACTTCAGCAATCATTGAAGTGTTTTAAAGGCATTCATACATTTCTCCTGGATTATGTAAGATATGACATTCAAATTTGCTCACGAAGAAATGAATTGGTGGAGGTGGAGCATCATTCACCTGACATCATGTTATACTTTACATATTTGGCATTTGTCACACATCTTTATGAGCTTTTTGAGAATTCAGTATGTTTTTAAAACACTTTAAAAATGACACCTGTGATGTGCATCTCTGGACGTGTTCTGGTCAGATTACAAGGAGAATGTGGACAAATGTGTCCCAGACCCCCTCAGTCCAAAGTGATGGGATAGGATTACATTAGAGCTGCAGCTATCGATTATTATTGTAATTGATTAATCTATCAGTTGTTTTATTTATATTCAAATAAATTAAATTATTATTTGAATGGGCAAAAAAATAGCAAAAATGTGAAACAGACATGTCTGAAAATGACAAACAACTTATCCTTTATTCCAGAACCAGCTGAAACAACAACCACAAAAAGTATCAAAGTAAAAGGATTTATAAAGAATCTATCTATCTATCTATCTATCTATCTATCTATC
>JAPTGW010000009.1:4545709-4559709 GCA_029814545.1 Apogonichthyoides opercularis
TAGTATCGTGCAGCATAGCATAGTATAGCATAGTATGGTATAGCATAACATGGTATAGTATAACTTGGCACAGCGTAGCATAGTATAGCATAGCACAGTATAGTATATTATAGCATAGAGTAGTATAGTATAGCATAGTATAGTAGATATAGAGTGTGATACAAGTACAATAGTGCAGCGTTGCATAGTATAGTGTGGTATAACATACCACAGTATAGCATAACATTGCATATCATAGTATAGTACAGCATAGTGCAGTGCAGTATAGTATAGTATATAGAGCAGCGTAGTATAGTATACCATAGAGTGGCGTAGTATAGTATACTATAGTTTAGTGTAACATAGCATAGTATAGTAAATCTTAGTGTAATATAATATAATATAGTATAGTATAGTTATTCATTATTTAATATGAGGACATTTATAAGTAACATTAAACAGGAGAAAAATCAGTTTGACTCAAAGTAATAAATTAAGAAAATGTAAACTGATTGGTTCTCGTTTACTCATAACCTACTTTTATTGGTTACGTTGAATGATTTATCTAATGAGGAAGAGCTCTTTGCTTATAAGCAGCGGCTGAACCCCCTGCAATGTCATTTAGTAAACAAACATATCAGTAATAAATATATACACGTGTACACACAACATGCAAACTGCTGAGGGAAAGCTGCTTGCACATATATAAGATAGACACGTGCAACTGCTGCTTATACACATACATGAATACACACACACACACACACACACACACACATAGAGACAAAGCCCTGAAGCTATTTCCAGAACAATACTCCCTCTCTTTGAATCTCTCCTTTCCTTTCCTCTCTTCTGCCCTCGTTCGATGACCTTCCCATGCAGATAAACCAGTTTGACTGAGTATCCTGTTTAATACGACGCTATGCAAAACAACAATTACCTGTGAAAACCGCCATCTGATATTAGGTATGACAACAGCCCTCATATTTTCTTTGACTGTACGTGTACGTACTGTATGAGCAGTATGAGAACTGCACGTCTGACAACAGGCAGTAAATGTTCAGACAGCTCCTATACAAGGAAGCATGTTGTGTTTATTTAAGGGGCTAATGACAGCTCAGTGCAGCCATGTTAACTAGGTGGAGACTTTCACAGCTCTGTGTGTGTCTGTGTGTGGAGTGCAGTTACATTATTAGCATAGCAGCTAACACATAGCTCGGCCTGTTTAGTTAATTATAACATACAGAGGACACTTTTCATCAAATGTCACATCCCAACATAGATAGATAAACAACTCCAGTTCAATAATCTACCAAGCAGTTGTTCAGATGACTTTAGGTGACCACCCTGGGGTCTGATTAGAGACCTGGACATGTTTGCATAGTTAGTGAGAAAGAAAAACATGAAAACAAAGAATAGAAGCGAATTAAAGACCCAGAGTTTTAGGGTTAGTAAATCCATAGTTCTTACACATGTTGAAATCCCATTGCACCACATGGATTAGTGCTTATAGTGGCCTGTGGTGAATATGTTGTATTACAGCTACGGATGGACAATAATCGATCCATGTATTTTGGCAGAATGGTGATATATGATGCATATTGCAATCATGTGTGACATTGACGCAATAATAATTAGGTTACAGGCAAAAATGGCAACGCTAATTGTGAAAATGGATATGGAGGTTAAATGAAAATATAGTGGACAACACTGACATGAAAATGTAATGAAATATTTTAAAAGGACAGAGCCATTAATTTTGGGAGTATATTATTTAAAATGGATTCAAAATTTGTCACTGTTAACTCATTAACTCAATAATAACAGTGGTAACAGTTAAACTGTTTGGTTCTTGTTTATTATTATTGTTATTATTATTAAAACTAATAATGATGATGATGATGGTCTCTGGAGTATATTTCTTGTTTTAAATTAAATCAGAGTAAAACCACTTTTCTTACATCCTATATTTTGTTATTCGTCTCATATTCCTTTAATCTTTCCATATTTAATGTCCTCTTTGCTGTTCAGCTTTGCTAAACAAACACTGGTATAATGTTATAGATAAGAGTTCAGGCCAATCACAGTGTGATTAACAGCAGTAAACTGCAGACAGGTCTCACACAGATACAAAAACTCTTAAATGAGGCTGCAATTATTGCTTGTTTATATAAAACATTACATAATATCCCCCTCAGGTCTAATCTTACTGCCTACTTGTTAAGTTAAAATGGTTTAAAGCTCCCAGTGCTCAGGTTTCCATTCTTCATATTAGTGATCCCGTGGCCTTTAAAGACACCGGCCCTTTGCTCTGTTTCCTTATTGTAGTTGAAGCTGATACAATACAATAAAGATACTTCAGATGACGGTGTATTCATCAGAGCTGTTATTGAACTTCCCTTCTGAAACCAAGCTAAATCTGGGTCAGAGGAGTCGGCCTTTTTCTGATGAAAAACTTTTCAAAGTGTAATAGATGCCTGTAATTTTGGGCTGAGCTGCTTCAGAGGCTGTGGACAAGGATCATGGTTATAGGCCAGTGTGTGGTGGGTGGCACAGAAATTCTGCATCGTAATAAAACGTACTCTGCAGCTATTATTTATGGCTCTATTGTGAATTTTTTCTTTACAATTTGTCCAATACAGCTGTTCGTCCTAATAGAGTACCTCTATTAAGTCAATTATTTGCGTCTTTGCAAACTGGGGCCTTCTTGTACAGCTTCCTCCCCTCACCCAGCTTCATGCAGGAAGTACATAATAAGTGGAAACAAACACAGGAAGCAGGACATGCTGTCATGTTGCGATGCTATTTTTCTTCCCCTCTCCTTCCATCACAAGTCGAGGCCACATCAACCTCTCCTCCTGAACAACGACGGTATGTCAGCTATTGGAGGGCAGCGGGAAAACACCAGGACAGGAAGTGGGCCTTCCATTCTTAAACCCCCTGGTCTCTAAAATCAAAATGTTTTAACTCTTTTCCTTAAATACATCCATTGTACTGGCGCTGAATCCAAAAGGGTCTGAGCTTTGAACAAATACACACAGCAACTGATGCCCTTATTTACAAGCTGCCTGCACCAAACAGGGGGTCATAAATACATCGCCTGAAGCTTTATTTAAAGATAAGCATTGTGTTTTTGGAGCAGCCCATGACCCCAGCCCCTTCCTTCCTATCTTTCTCCCTGCTCCTCTTCTCACACTTTCATCATCAATGTATCCCTCGGTGCCTGTTATCTACTCCCTTTCAAGTAAAACTCCGTGGCATTCAGGTCAAAGCTGCTGAATTCCCATGAAAGAAAAAATCCTCCCATAGATACAACGACAATATGAGATATCGTCTGTCTCTGATGTTCAGACAGGCCACATGTTATCTGCTCAAGAAGAGATATATGTATGTTCTAGTTTTTTGGTGTGTTATATCTGGGCCTTAGTCTGTATTAATGCACTTGCACTGCAGCTACTGAAGTAACCATAAAAAAAGAACAGAGAATGGCATGAACTTGTTCTGCAGGTGGGTGTATTACATAAAGTCAAGTAGTCAAACAATGTGTTGCTCACTCTTAACTTTGCAATGTGTTATGGTTGGAACACAGGTAAATATAAATGGTCCTATTTTCAGGATGAGAAGTCAAAAATCCTCAGTGCTTAGGTGGTTTTATTCCTGAAAATGATGTTTCCAGACAACAAAAACTGTCTTTTCCTCGTTTCCTTTCTGGAAAAAAAAAAAGGTTTTGTTTGTGTTGCATTTTGATGTCAAGTGTATCATGAGGTCAGAGGAGAAGCAGACAACAACAGAATAATAAATTAACTATAATAAAAACATACCAAAGGGGAGGTCAGTACTCTTACATATTGAACAACCTGATAATACGTGTAACTATTGTTCAAAATCAACTGTTTTTCATTTAAAATGTGCAGCTCATGGGGATTTGACTTTATTAACAGTAATGGAATACACAACCCTGTGTATGAGACAGTATGGAAAACATTTACCACATCGTAATGTTGTCAGGTATGTTCAAAACATTTCAAAGATGTTCAGTGACTCAAGACACAAAATGATGATGTGTTTGTGTTTGTGTGTGCAGAATGTGGTTTGGCATTGTCCGCATTGTCTTGAAGCATCTTAAACGCAGCATCTGTTGCTCAAAAACTCTCAAAGTGCTTTTCAGGATTAATGGTGCATGACAGAAGTCTAAATGACCTTTGACCTTTGCACTGGCACCCTAGACCATGACAGACCCTGCCGTCTGGTTTTACTGCTGGTAACAGCGTGGATGATGCGTTCAGTTTTTGGTCTGTTTTTTTTTTTTTTTATTGTGTCCATTTGTCACAATAAAGACCTGATCAGTCTGATGATAATTCAAGTTTCCAGCTGTTGGTTCATCCCAGGTGTCCACCAGGCTTCTGGACACCATGAACAGGCTTCCTTTTGGCTCAGTAGAATCTAAACCAGTGTTTGTATCTGTAACTCTGCACTGTGGTGTTTGACAAAGGTTCTCCGCAGTCACCCTGACCCATGTGGTTCTATCAGCTCTGGATCAATGACGGGTCGTTGATACAGCGTTGTCTCAGGGATCAGAGCTCTCTGAGTTTATCTTAGGATTCAACCCCTGCTCTTTACACACTGAAATACAATGACATTCCATGGATCGTTTCACTATATTATGCCCTATATTATAGGGTGATATATCCAAACCCCTTTCCATCTATGAGGAACACTGATTTTAAACATTTCATTAATTTTCTCACACATCTGTTGTCAAATTGCTGCTCTTCAGCCCGTCTTTGCTCTTAAAGGATTAGACTTTTCCTCGATGATCACAATGACAATCGCATCTCTTGTTTCTAATCATAGTGATATTTCATCATTTTAACTCTTTATCAGTTATTTATTGTAACTTTTTCTCTATGGCCTGAATGTGAGGACTGGATGCATAATGACAAATGAATGGAAGCTGACCAGAAAAAATATTAAATTGATGTCACTGCATCATTCTTTAATTTGCATTTTTGACGCTCATCTAAGTATTTCTTAATTTGGATTATAAACTGGTTGCAAATTACAACATGCAGTCTATATTATCATCATACAAGTGTCTCAGTATTGATTTAATCTCAGATAATGAAACTGCACCGAGCTGTTTCTTCAAGCTAGCAGCGTCACGTCCAAGTTTCCCTCATTAAAGAAAGAGCGAGTCCTCATATTGGATTCCACTTTACAGGCTGTCCTCAGGGGACGGCCTCTGATACTGGATACTGTTTGTATGGGGAGCAGGTGTTCACAGCATCGACCGGCCAACCGCCGCCACATACATTATTAACTGCGAGGTCCAGCAGCCGTCATGTGACATGACCGCAGAGGAAGTCTGCTCAGCCGGTGATGCTTCTTTTTATAGCACTGATGACTTTCTTGAACCCGGGTGGAAAGTCAGAGCAGAGACCTGTGTATGGGTCATGTGTGGCTGTGTCAAGAGGCCGAGAGCCCAGAGATCTGCTGGTCAGTTGATCATGACTCACACAAAATGTTTGGAAAAGGACCAGTCCATCGATTTCATACCTTAACTACACTTGTGAGCAGTGGTGTCCCTGATGTGAGAATAGCTGTGATGCCAGTCTGAGTTTCAATCTTATATATGTTTTTTCTAAACCAGAAATTAAACTGACGGAAACTGATGGTTTGAAAAACACATTACTTGCCTAAACTGTATTATTCATATATTGGGCTTAAAAAATAACATGGGATAAAGCTGCCATAACTTTCCCAAGCACCCCAAAAGAATTTGTAGCATGCACAGCAACCGTTTGCTCACCTCACTATTAAGTCATTAAACATTAACAAAGGTGAAGGATCGTGGGAAATTCACCTGTGCCACAACCCTTTAAACTTCCTGTATTGTAGTTCAGTGTTGACAATCACTCTACAGCCTATCGCTGACAAACAAAATGACAACAACAAAAATACTTAAAGGCAGAAGTGCAGAAAATCCTTTTTAAAAATAAAGTACATTTAAAGAACTTCTGAACTTTGTCATTAACTCATGCTCATAGATTTTGTGAATATTTTTTCATTCTACTCTGGACATAATTACTGCGATATCAAAGCTGTTTTGAAGCCTCGTGTTTGCTTGCCTCTTTAGAGCTACAGGTGACCAGACTTGAAGAGTGAGGGGTGGTGGGTGAAACTCTCCAAGCTAACACTAACTTACTGAAATACTGACCACACTAGCTACTTTCACACAGAGATCCCGGACAAAAGGTGAGATGATGGTCCCACCTTTTTTCCACCATTGACCAATTTGCACACAGCCAAGCCAAATGACTAACAGGTGAGACAGGCTGGATTTTTTTTTACCATGGACTTGCATTCCAGAATCAAAGGGGGCGGTGATGTATCACTTCCGTGTCAGAAATACCCTGAGCATAGTGGTGTTGCTAACCTCCCCAGAGTCTTTCACCGTTCCACAAATGTTAGCAAGGACAGAGTCCTCCACCCAAAGTGACAGCAGCTCTCGGATCTCAGTGTCTCCCCAGTTCAACAGCTTTCTGGTCGTGCTGATATGCTTGTTTACTGTACATGGCCCGCGCTCATTTTTAAATCCCCCTGGCACGGGAGAAACAGCCAGCGCGTATGGAGGCACTGACATGGATTCTGTGGCAACTGCCCCGGGTGCCGCGGCTATATACCATGGGTGAGAATGGCATAGCCGCAGCACCCCTGGCACGAAGCCATAAAACGTAACACCTACCGTAACGTGTTCCTTTTACATAGTGTTCCAGAATCATGATTCCACCTTTATTACGACTCTGTTTCTGCCTCCAGAGGCATTACAAAGCCTCGATAAAGGTGGGACCAAATGATCCCACCATTTTGTTTACACACATGTCGTTCCGGAATAAAGGAGAAATATTCCTGTAACAGAAGTGCTGTGTAAAAGGGGCTACTGTTAACATGAAAATGCTATGTGTTAAATGCAACCAAGTAATAAAACTTCCCACTTCCTAATTGTTAATGCATACAGTTGTGTTTGATAGATGTAATGGTACTTTATGGAATGTGTTAGCAGATTTAGCTGCCTGGCTAGCTGGCACAACAGACTATATAATGCAGTTACCAAGTTAAAGCTAGCATTAGATAATATAAGTGATAAACTTCAGGCAACAAAATACTGATGTGTAATACCGATCTATCAAAACAAAGCCAAACATAGCAGACGTCAAAACCTTCTAGTTACCCTGACATCTTATTACCATAGCAATAATCTACAGACTGACCTCCAAAACACTTATTAGAGTCCAAATAATATGAATGGGACCAAACTGACAGCTGGAAAAAAATATTCAAGTATTTTTATAGAGGTTTATTGTCAATCTATGGGAGCCAGGGCTATTTGAAACAATTGGTAGTGGCTACTGGGGTTATTACTACTTGAAGATCTATCAGCATTGGCTTCATTCCGGAGCCATAATCCTTGGCCTCGGTCAGGAACAAAAATATTTTATCCTTTAAACAGAAGCTTTACTGAGGCTCCAAAAGTCCAGTTCAGTTGTAGAATAAGTCACATGTCAAATACCAACAAGGAAGGCACACATCAAAATTCTCCATAACCCCTACAACCTTGCTATCTACTTATTAGAAAAGCTAAAGGAAATTAAAAGAGCTGTATTTTAATACATCTAGTGGATGTCAGTGGTATTACACTTTTAAGAAACCAAAACACTGGCCTGAGTTTCAAAAGGCAGTTGCCCCTTGGCTTAAAATGATTCAAAGTATGGAAAATCCATGAGGTAGGCTGTGTGGAAAATGAAGCACAAGCAGTCACAAGCGCATCATCCCCTCCTCTCTTATTCTGTCTGAATCATGTATCGTGCCCTCGGGGTTTTATGATATGCAGAAAACTGCATCTACAGTTTCTTCAAGAAAAAGAAGCTGTAGTTGAATGCTGCTTTTATGGTTCCACAGAGAATATTTATAAATGTTGTAAACTGTAAACAGAGAAAAACAGAAGTGCCAAGTGTCAACTAAAACTTCACAGGACAAAGCTGTGAAAAATATTTAAGAAACCCCATCTGCCTTCCAGCATCCACAGTGTTTCAAGCCATGATGGTTGCATGTCATCGCTGCTGATACACACTCACCTGTGAAGTTTCCAACTCATGGCTGTTTCTCCCCAGTCCTGATGTGTTGCTTGGGGTTCCATTGTCAGGATACAGTGGTCGGTAGCCAATGAGAGGCACAGCATTAGACTCCACCCCCGGCAGGTCGTATCCACCTGTTCGCATATTACGGGGGAGCATGATGAAGAGCTGCAGGGAAGAAGAGGAGACATAGTTACAGGTCAACATATGCTGATAGTTTCTTATGGGATGTTTTTGTCCTCATCATCTTCATCATTTTGGGCATCATAAACGCTGACACTTTCTACAACTTCCTGACTATGTTTGGACTAACTGAGTATTTGAGAAAATCATCGACTGATTAACCTACAGTGAAAATAATCCTTAGTTGCAGCTCTATAAGCAAATGTGTGTAATACTTTTTTAAAAGAAAGAAATGCACAGATATATTACAAATATTTGTATGTATTTCCACCACTGGGGTCTTAACAAAATCACCCTTTGAAAGCTCCTTCTACATTTCAATGTCAACATTATGTACATACTGTATATCACTGGATAGTTTGCTTTAATAAAAAGAAATAAAAGATGTTCCCACTTGTTTCAGTTGACTTTGACAAACAAATGGAAGGACTTTATAATTAAAATACACAATAGACACCACAAAAGTTTTGAGTGTACATATGTACACATGTTGAACAGCGCACAGCTGCTTAAATTTCACTTTGGAAACCAGTTTAAACTCTTGTGACTCTACAGCAACTACCACAGGACAGTTAAGCAGGCAGAGTTTAATTAGAAAACATAAAGTTCAAGATATTATACACAAAAAAGGATTAAATTGCATTGTGCTAATGGTAGCACTGAGGCTGCTGTTTTGTAGCTAATTTGTTTAACACATTCACTGTGCCCCCAGAGCAGGCCAGGATTTGCATACCAAGTCCTGCTTCCATTTCCCTTTCCCCCCTTTGGTATTTGGATTGCCATAAAGATAGACATCAAGTAAACACTGTTTCAGGAAGAGAGGTGTAGGAGGGAGAGAGATGGAGGCTGATAGTGTATAACTGCTATAGATCTAAACTATGAACAACCACAAAGATATTAAACTAATGAAATGAAAGCATTTGCATTGAGAAGACTGTGAGCCATGTTGCAGAAATACTATACATGCTGCATGCACGTTGCAGTTAGTTGAATTCAAATAAAGCAGCCATCCAGTTGCTGTGAGTTAATCCCTTCCACATCAGACTAATATGTCCATCCAGGTGAAAATGAGGTTTGGGCAGTGCACTGGACACTCTGCATGCTTACACAGCTGTGAATAAGAAAGAGCAGGAGCTAAAAAGCCTCAGTAAAATGTGTTGGCTCTCCCAACTTTCCATTGTCTGGGTCTCATGCAGCTTTTGGTGCATTTCTGGCTGCATCCCTCTTGCATAATCAATGAATCATTTCCTTCATGTTTTTATCTCTCTAATTATAGAGGGAAACTCCTCTGAAATGTGCACGAGACAGGCCCAGAGGCAAAGCAGGGCACAAACAGTGCAGCTCATGGCCTGACCAACGGCTCTGCAGATGTCTGAATGCCTGCTATTCACTGACTCTGACCAGAGCAAACAGCCCACACATGACTGAGGTGAACACGAACACACACACACACACACACACACACACACACACACACACACAGCTGGAACTAGGTTACAGTCAGGTCACACCCCAGAATACTGTTCTGCTCTGTAGATGCAGCCATAGGGTGGTGCTACAGCATGTCCAGTCCTGTGACAGGCTCCCATACACTGGAGGCTGGATTATCAGCAAAAAGCCTGACGGTATGAGGACTGTAAAAGTTTGTGCGTGTTGACACCGCTTTGAAAACACACAACAGTGACAGATGATGACATCTGCTTCCTACTGTGACTCAGTGAACGGCTCGAGGGCCATGGAAATGTAAAATAAAAACAGATAGAATGTAAATTAGCTTAACGGAGGCGGAGAGGGAGGCTGCGGTTCTTACTTACTGATGTCTAGTGTCATTCGGGGGATGTGCGGTGTCCACAGCTGGATTCAGCATTGGGTGTCCACGGGTGGGACCTCGGCAGTGGCGGCTCAGCTGAGGACAGACACCCTCCGTACCGGCACCGACGACAGCAGCCAGGCGGTCTCCGTCCTCTCCGCCTCGCCCCCACCCTCTCCCTGTGCTCCCCCTGCTCTATCGGCGTCCCCCACACGTCGTGTCAGTCCAGCCTTCAGCCGCTGATAGCAGCTCCACTGTGGACTGATAATTCTCCCTCTCTCTCTCTCTCTGTCTGTCTCCCTCTCTCTCTGTGTGACGTCGTAGTTCCTGTATGTTGTTCTCTCGGCGCTTTGGCAACAGCTCAGTCTCTCCGGGTGACACACTGTGAGAGGATACTGTAAACCACAGACAGGCCCTGAACGCGTCTCCCTCCTCCGGGACACAGCTTCAGTGATACACACCGTCTCATTGGACACGCGCGTAGTAACGACAGATGCCCGCGCGTACGTGCCGTGTGTTCACGCGCGTCTCTGCAGCTTCCAGAAGTTCCGGAGCAGAGAAGAATATAACAGTAAACACCAGTAATTCATAGTACACAATAGTTATCAGGTATATAGATATAAATATGTGTGTGTGTGTTTTGTATTCTTATGACATCGTTTTACATTTACTTCATACATTTAAACTTTTTAGTCCTGACATTTTCAGGCTCTTTTCTTAGTTTTATGCCTAAAACTAGGCTAAAATGCTACAAGGATCTAAGATAAGAAGAAAAATCTAAAAGGTAATGTAAGCCTACTATATTTTAAAATGCTCTTAGAAGCTAAAATTGTTAAATAGTACTCAAATTCTTTTAATTCGACAAGGGGTTCAGTTGTAAATGTTCTTCAAAGGCCTACTTTTAATTTATCAGAGGATAATCATTAACGGTAAACGTGTATTTATGTAAAGGTAAACACAATTTGAGGTACCAGGTAATTCAGATTCAGAATACTTTATGAATCTCAGAGGATTTTGTGTGTTACACTTGCTTTGTGTAAGTATAAGAAAAATTATCAGGGATGAAATTATCCGTATTTCAAATTAGTATAAGTAGGTAAAAGAAATATACATGAATAAGTGTGCAAAATATGAACTGGAGTATATAGTGCTTTTAGACATTCTTAATCATACTCAAATATTTATTCTCCTGTACCATGGCAGCCATAAAAATATCCAAAGCACAGCTATGAAAAACATTGACACGAGTATTAATATTAAGTTAGTACTAACAAACAGCATGTTGACAGAGGTCTAACCTACAGACCCTTACATAGCTGAAGACTGATTGGAAAAATTCCACCATTATAACTGACTTACTAACTTGGTCAAAGTTTGATGAAAGATAAATAGAAAAACAATACTGGGACCAGAGCCTTGTTAAGCAATGAATGATTTTTTTATCTGCTGAAACAGACGACTATATTGTGAAATAGGAAAGGAAGTGCATTTGTGGCAAACTACACTGCAGTACCTTTAACATACCAAAAGGGAGTGGATCAAAACGTTTCATAGTAAATGGGACCATTTACTTTCCAAACAGAGGAAATTAGAAACAAATGTTGCAGGGTCTGCTTATTTTAACTTTCTCTCAGAATAATGTGTTCCACAGTCTATCTGTATTTCTAATTGAGTTCATCTGTTTTCCTACCTCTGGTCCTAACCCATAATATTTTTATTTTAATAAATTACCTTACCCAACATATTCAAGAACTTTTTAGATAACTTAATCCTGTGGCCATTGGCAGAGCGAGGTCCTGAGTAAAAGTCAACCAGTAACACCTTTAATGTTTTACTTTATCCTTTATCCTATTGTTGTTTATACTATTGTGTCTCTAAACGGCCCTGTTCCATATTTGAAATGTAATATATGACATATTTGGATGGTCCTACATCTAGAATGATGTCATAGGTCACCAACTGCATAACCCAGTATATTAATATCACATAAACACATCCTCTGGATATATTAAGATGGACATGTAGGCCTATATATGAATTTAGCAGAAAATTGTTTATATACATTAAAATATGTTTCATCTGCGCTAGACTTAGATGAGATGGGATGAAGTTGATCTGAGGGGAATATCAGCAGATCTGTCATTATTCAGTCTAGTGCTCAGTGTATAAACTTATTTCCAGTTGTAGTTGTAACCCTTGCTATCCACCTAAAACTGCAGACAGAGTCACCTTAATATGATCTTAAGGTGCTTTGGCAGAAAAACCCACATGCACTCAGATGACGAGAGATCTAATTATGTATACATTAAACATGAAAAGAAGACAGACGGCTGATGGAGAACTCACAAGTACATGTTTGTCCTATCATGACACTGATCTGAGCTGTATCATGCTTATCTGCAGGCTCTGGTTAATTAGATGACGCCCTTATCTAAGATGAGCAGCTGAAGGACTGACATTACACGTTGTTACTGTTCTCTACTTCAGAGACGAACAGGGTGGACTGTATGAGCATGAGGACATCCTGGCATCAGTGTGGACATGTCCCACTTTAAGGCAGACCGTCACTGATAAGAACAGTTTGGATACTGACATATATGTGTCTCAAATAATGCCTTTGGTTTCAAAGTGAACCCAGAACGCCAGCGTCATTTATGTCTAAGCTGCTGATTTGAGGTGAAAGCAGCTGTTGTATTTGTTCGCCACCTGGTGGTAACAGGTGAAACTGGGCCCATCAGTGTAAAATGTGCCAGGGGCCATTTTGATCCACACGGAGACTTTACTATAAGGCTGACTGGTGAGTAATGCACAAACAAACAACAAAATAAGAATAAGTAAACATCAACTAAGGCTGGAGAGTGCGTCTCCAGACAAATACAGAAATATAACAATGACTGAACGATATTTCATCATAAATTGTCCTTAATTATGCTCAACACTTTAAGTTCACTATCTTAACTTTAAGACTTGATAAATATTATCTACAGTTAAGTTTATGCAGGTTTTCAATCGCACTGCTTTACGAAGAATTCTGTATGAACAATATTATCCATCTTTTATCTAAGATGTTTAATGCATTAATATATAAAAGGAGGGTGACCCTGAACGCCACATCCGTGCTACAGGTGGACCAGTGTTTGCCCATTATGCACTTGATTAATTCTGTGACTAGACTGAGACTCATTTATTTCTACCATACAATTAAAGACAAAAAGTTTAAAAAATGTGAAATATGTTGGGGTGAAACCATATAATGATACTGATAAAGTATGCAACATTATGTGTTGTGATACAATATCCGATTCTCTATTGACTTTTAATTATTCAGATTCATTCGTGTGTTGTGTTTAAATCCCTTCTAGGTCCCACTGTAATGCGTAAAAAGTAAGCTTTTTTATTTGCATTTTAAGTTGTATTTTAAGACTGAAAAGAACTCTAATTTTCTGCATGTTCAATAATTGACTCCATAGCCTAAAATCCAAATGTTTGAGTTTGGTCGAGTCGCTGCAAAACAATATCCTATTCTCCAATTCCACACATGTATTAAATATTTAGTTTAGAAAGAATCCATTTAATTCTAAGTTTATTCAGACAGATCTGTTGTAGGAGGGTCAGTGGATGCTGTGTGGAGCGCTGCCTGGTCGGTTCTTGGACTTTTCAAACTTTTCTCCACGGGCCTGCTAAACTCTGCCGGTCCCTTTTGTTTGAGTCCAATTAATGAGGCGGTTAAACTCGCTAATTGGCCCCTTAATTGGCCCCTGTGGCTGCGCGCGCTGCTTCCGCTGACTTCTAAACGCAGCGCCATCCCTCCCTCCTCTCCTCAGACATCACAATCCTACCTTGTCACACCGATTTAGGGTCAATCCCTCAGACGGTTAAGGTGCTCCAACCCT
>JAPTGW010000009.1:5155045-5166775 GCA_029814545.1 Apogonichthyoides opercularis
TGGAAAACAAGGAGTTCTGTGAACACTGTTTTAGTTCAGAAACTCCAGGTTGTGTTGAAATGTGAATGGGCCAAAGAAACAATGATACAGACAACCCAGTCTGATGCCTGATTGAGTCTTATGAGTCACAATACACCTTCACTGGTTCTTTGAATACCAGAGGAAAGAAACATGTGAAAGGGAGGAAACAAAATGTTGTCCTTGACAACCAGCCATTGATGTGCTTCATTACTAGGTGTTAATTCACCAGGGATACTGTCCTTCAGCTCTCTGCTGGCAGCTTGTATGCAGCTAAATTCTGCTTTTTTATCAAGACACGACTGTCTACACATACCACAAGTGAGATACTATTAGTGTAATTTGTGGTTTTATCATCTCTCTTTGTCATGTGACGTGTTTTTGTGTGTCTTACAGTGTCATTTCAAATACTTTACCAAAATCTTTTAAAATGAAAACACATTCATGTGGATGGAACCTCAGTTTGTGAAGAACTGTATAGCATTCAACACTAACAACACAATGTTTTATTCTGAATGTCAGATTCATTATTTGTTTCCTGGTGTCCTGTTGTGTATGAGAAACTGCTATGCTGCGGTGTTGTGCATACCTGAGGGCTGGTCATCTCATAGTCAGAATGTGTAACAGCAGAGTTGTAGTAGCGGTTACTGTAGCGGTAGTTGCGGTTGTCATTGGAAGAACCACTGGAGCCACCTGGAAACAAAAGACATGACCAAAATGAAAAGGTTTGCTCCATTAACATCCATGACTTTTGTATTAGATTTGGTCTATGAACTGTGTTTTGATGACTAATCACTGAATGCACAGAGTTCTGAATGAACGCTGTTGCTTTTGTTAAGATTCCTCATATTAACACTAAGACCAGGGCAGATGTGGTGAACAGAGTAGAGTCATAATGTGTTCTGTGTTAGGATTAGACTGTGTGCTTTACCAGAGCTAGAAACAGAGCTAGTAGTGGAGGTTGAATGGGAGTGGTCCATGGCAGGAGAGGTGGATGTAGATGAACTCGTGTTGGTTCCTTCATCTGTCGTCTTCTTGAAGAAATTGTGCTGCAGGGCGTAGAATGGCGTGATTCGGCTTTTCGGGTCATAGTCCAGCATACGTAAGATCAGGTCTGAGGAAAAGCAAAGAGTAACATGAGAAGGATGATGAATTCATGTTAAACAGAAATCTGATTGAGGTCTGTGTTTCCTTTGTTCTGCCTCAGTTTTATTTTCCTTTCATTGCTATTCATTTAGACCTTTTCTTCAAGTTTCAGTTTAGTTTGAATTCATTTTTACATATGACATCTAGGTCTAGCGTATACGTGTGTGCAAAGTAAAGAGATGAGTTCAAGTGTTTGGAATGAGGAACAAGCTAGAGTTCTTATGACAGGGTTCCAGTTCCTTCATCCTCTGTTTCATTCAACATTTGTTTGTCTTACTCAGCATTAATTTAATATTCATTTAGTATAATCTGATGGAAATTGTTGACAGAAGTATCTGCTTTGAGCTCAGACTCTACATGTCTAACCACAGTGTTCTATGATACTAAACTGGCCACTAGAGGGCAGACATGCACTGACAGAGGCAGATTTAAAGCCTCAGAGCTGCCCACAGGACACAGACATATGATCTTCTATTGCCATGACACCCAGGAGCTTCAGTTTAAGCCTATCTGGTGCTTTATTGGTTGGATTTGGTGAGGTTTTTTTCTTTCATCAGGTTACATTTGCTTGTTTTCTTTGTTATTAAATTGTTTGTGTCTTAACGTGTATTATATCCATCATGTGCATTGTTGGTGTCTTTCAGTCATTAACTATTATCTTATCACATAGTGACAGTAATGAACTCATTATAAAAGACAAAAACAGGTTTGTTTCTTTAAGCATCTTTATCACTGCTGACCTGAAAGGCAGATCTGCACAGATATTTAACACTAAATTTACTGCTAAATTTGGGATATCTCATTGGAACTTGTTTAAAATACCTTTTAATCTGCATTTATATACATTACAAGGAGACTACTTCCATTTGATCATGTTCTTTTTTCTTATTATTTGCTGCAATAAAAACGTATCATTCGCTTTTCTTCGTAAACTCTGTATGTTTACTTCCAGTGATGTGTTTTCAAGTTTCTAAGTTTTTCTTTTCATCATAAAATGTTACTCACTTTATTTTAACTACCTCTCTATTATATTTTAATGTTTCTGTCTGAGGTTTCAAAGGCATAATCGATTAGAAAAACAGCCGACAGTCGTGTTAGCAGGTCTGTGAGGCTGTGCTGCTACAAGCTAAACGCTCACCATAGTTAATTCTTATCTTTTTAACATGCTAACATTTATTAATTAGCGCTAAACAGAGTTAGAAACAGAGTTAAGAGCTATATATGAAGCAGGTATTAAGTGATGACTGATACTACTCGATTCATACTGCTTAGTCATTCTTATTCTATTTTTACCTCTTTTTTTATGCACATCATTTAAAAGATGAGAAGGAAACAGTATCTCAACTCTCTGTATGTCCTGTGCATCTAGTGAACTGAACAATAAAAATACCTTTCATTGTAATTTCCTGTATATGATTTTATTTATCCATGATCTGGTAAACTTGAATCCATTTCCACAGACATAAAAAATGAATACTGGTGAACAAAGTACAGATCTGTCTTCCTGCTGCTGCTCCTTTACCTTTAAACTTCAGGTAGTCGCAGGGGGCGTGTCCTGGCTCTCCCGCCCTCCGGCCCCCTGGTCCCCCAGTCTCTACACCCAAAATCTCATGAAGACGCCGTGTGGCTGGGGGTTTATACTCCTAGAACAAACACAAACGCATGTGTTTTGCCTAATGGTAAAGAAGAACTGAGCGCTGCACTAATGAATCACGTTGAAATACTGTTAAAGAAAACTGTGACTTAAACTGCAATCGTGTACCTTTTTAATGTCCTTGTTCTTCTTCACTGTCCACAGACCGTCTGACAGCTTGTCAAAATACTTCCTAGCTTTAGGAGCTGCATCCAGCATGTGGCTGGGAGGGACCCCCAAAACCTCCACAATCTTATTCATCTGGTCAACCTGCACACGGACACGACACACAGTAGGATTAGTCTGTGTACTGCAGTAACATCGATGACAGCCGCATTCATCCATGATGGAAAACACAAACCCCTATGAGCCACTAGTTTAGGAGATGACTAGAGCCTAGAGAAAATGTCAGGAAAATCCTTTTATGACCAGTGATAGAAGGTAAATGGGTCTGTAAGCACAAATATGAGGTGCATGTACTTTGCTCGAGTACTTTCACTTAATGCTAGTTCATCCTCCCATGTCACTACATCTGAGGCAAATACAAGGTGCTTACTCTTTATCCAAATACAAATTCCAGACTTTGTCAAAACTGCTATTTTTTCCTCCAGACCTTGACTTTATGTACGTTTATACTTAGAACCCTACTTTTTTGGTTGAGATTGTACCTGTTTGTGTGTATTATAAAAGTTAATTGTAATAAATGTATGAGTGAATAAAGGAATACATCATTAGCAGTAAATTATTTTTTCCTGACAGAAACGTTTTCAAAACATATGAAAAATCGCAAAAGTGCATGGATCTCACACAAACAAACTAGAATCATTCCAGTACTGACTGGTTAGTGAAATCATATCTAGTTTTTAGGTGCTTTCCTCATGTATTTCTTATCTTACAGGATTATGTGCCTTTGAGCATACTCTAAAATTCAACTATGACAAGCTTTTTTCCATACTTCATTAAGACTTTTACACAAAATTGCAGACTTTTCAAAGTCTAGAAAACAGCGTTTCAAAATGTCATACTTTTTAAGACTTTCTAGACCTGTGCCTGAAATGTTATACTTTTTACTTGGCTACCTTTGACTGAGCTTTATTTCCTTTTCAGATGAAGATTTTTGACAAAGGATAAAACAACAACAACTGTTTCTGTACATTAACAAGAAGAACAAAACCAATTTATTTGCTAATAAATGGAAGACTTGTTTTACTTGATTATACTTTTTTGGTACATTTATTTAAGTAAAGTACTGAAGTTCTTCTTCTACCACCGGTTATTGCGCTCCATAATTGTTGCACACAAAATATAGTAGTGTAGAGGCAGATGGAACAAAGAGGACAACACAGCTATCACATTTCTACACAACTACAAAGGAAACTAAGGCCTTAAAACATGTTGAATCAGGCGTGTATGTTGCTGAAATACAATACAGAAGCCCTGGACAGTCATTGTTGTTTTCCGTGTTTAGAAAGGTGGTGCCGTTACCTCATTGGAGCCGCTGAACAGAGGCTCTCCTGTGTGCATTTCCACCAGGATGCAGCCTAGAGACCACATGTCGATGGCCAGGTCATATGGCATTCCCAACAAAACCTCCGGAGAGCGGTAAAACCTGCTCTGGATGTACTGATAGATCTGAGAAGAGAACAGTGAGGGAAGTGAGAAGACGTTCATGAACCAACACTTACAGAAGGACGGTCCGGTTACTGTACTTTAAAGGCTTTCTTTACATTCACATATAGAAGAGTCACATAGGTTATAGACCATATGGTGAAGAATTAACAAATCTAAGCACTTGTTATTTACGATTTAGATTTAGAGAAAGACAGTCAAATGACACTAATGCTGTGTCTCAGTGCCTCACCGTTATAGGAAGTCATGATAGATGAAATATTTTTGTCAAATTAAGGAAACTTAATTGTAAACAGATAACATTTAATATCATTCATCAGATAAAGCCACTTATCCTGGAAGGAGACGAGTAGGTGGGTTTTGGCCCATGAAGCACTCGGGTATGAACTATTCTAATTAACATTAACTAGGATTTTAACTTTATTTAAGCTAACTTTGATGATGATAGTGAAGTGTTGAGTGTCCAGGTGCTGCTCACCCTCTGTCCCAGCTGGCAGGATGAGCCAAAGTCGACTATCTTGATGGCAGATCTCTTGGGGTTACACAGCAAGATGTTCTCTGGTTTCAGGTCGCAGTGAATGATTGACAGCTCTGGCGTGGCTAAGAATAATAATGCTGTGGACAGAAAAACTTATGTTCTTTATTTCTGTCACAAGAACCAGAATCTAGACTTTCTACATTTAACCGTGACGACAGAGCAGTTGCATCATAAACAACAAAAATTAGTATAAACTTTAAACTCATGATCGAAAACCTGTATTTATTGTAAGAGAGAGCGAGAGACTTAGTTTTTTTGAATGATAGTGAAGTCCTTTGACCTTTTAAGACTCATTCTGCATAATTCTCTGTGGGATCTTCACTTAGAGTGACCTCTGTCATATTTGTGTGTTCTGATCCAAATATTTATTACAAAGAAATCAAGATTTAATTTCACATTTATAAAAAAAGGCCTAAAATCTTTTAGAAATCTTCTTTGTCAACCCACAGACAAAACTAGCAACATGATGAAAACTGTGTGGAAAAAAATCTTACTGTCAAAAACTTATTCAGAAAATGCTTACTAATAACCAAAAATAACCCATTTTTTAAATAACTGTTTTTAGTAAATTCACAAAAGCCTTTACAAAAATATAACTGAGTGAATGACAAATGAAAAAAAGGCTACATCTAACTGGAATCCTTAAAAAAATAAACTAAGCATTTTCAAAAAGAATAAGCAAAGTGGCAACGAAGTCAAAATGAAATAAAAAGTAAAAACAAAAAAAATGCAGGACTATGATAAGCCTGATGTAAAGTTATCAGCCAAAACACTGTCCTTCATGTTTTTATCCAAATAATATAAGCTTACAATAATGTGTCTAAGATAAACGTGTCAGAGGTTTAATAAATCTACTCCAACTGCTGTTAAATAGACATAAACTACTGTTATACTGTATAGCATGAAATCAGCACAACATTTAAACTATTATTTCTTTGCGAGTTGAGAGGATCTGCACTTCCTGTCTTTATGCTAACCTTGACTAATCATTTCTTCATCCCATGAGTCCAAATAAGACGTGAGATGGATGAGGAATGACATACTACACAGTCAAATACAGCACCCACACACTGCTCTTATGTCACTGCATTAACCCTTTGGACTCAACGTGTGTGTGTGTGTGTGTGTGTGTGTGTGTGTGTTCACAGCGTGCGCCCACCTGTACAGAGCTGCTGTGCAAATTTCCTGGTGAGGTTAAGGGAGACTCCTCTGAAGTTGGTGTTCCTCAGCAGATCATACAGGTTGTAGCTCAACAACTCAAACACCAAACACAGATGGTTCCTAAACATAAAGTGACGCTTCAGGTGGACTGCACACAGACAGGTTGACAGACACACACACAAGAGAGACAAATGGGAGACAGGAAGGAAGGTTAAAAGAAACATAAACAAGAGTCAGCTCAGGGAAAAAATACCACACAACATTTGAAGTGTTTCAGCTAAATTAAATAAGTCAGATGTGGGAGGAGAATAAAAATATTGCCGTTTTCTGTTTTTTTCTTTAATAGAGAAGCATAATACACGTTGGAGACGGGTGTAGTCTGAATGTTTGCCTATGGCAATTTAACATTAATTTTACTTTGTTAAAACATAAACAAGCCCCCTCATTATTCCCCATATTCTCCCACCTCCCTTTCCATGTACTGTATAACTTACCTATGTAATATTTCATCTCAGTGTCATGCTTGTTCATGAGCTCCAACAGGCGTAGTTCAATCTGTGCCTGGTTTAGAAACGCCTTTTTGTTCTTGATGATCTTAATGGCGACCCATTCCTGCTCATGGTGGTCGTAGGCCTTCACCACCTGCATGGAGAAAAACAGCAACAAGCTTAACCAGGATCAAATCTGAAAAGGGCAAGTCTATTTAAAAAAAAACAAAAAAAACAAAAAAAAAACAACTCAAAGTACTGACATTAGGTTTCATTTTACTGAATGCAATGCGACTAATATCTAGATCAAGACATGGTGCGCCTGTTTTAGCATGAGGAACAAGCTATCCTGGGTATGTGCAAGTATAAAAAAAATAAACTCAAACAAATGTGAAGTGCATTAATTATTTCAGCTAAAAACAGAACTCTAAACACTACAGTTAATATATTAGCTGTTGTAAATAGTTTAGTGCACAGTGTAAACAAGTGACAACATGTTTGTCATAAGCTTTACAGTGTTGATAATTCCACTTTTCAACTCTTAGAGGCCTCTAGCTCCATACTTAACACACATGTCTCCATGTCAAACTAAAAGAGAAAAAATTTAACAGATTTCCTAAACGACAGACTTTATATTAATGACTTCAACCTTCTTACTTTCAAAGGAATAAAAGAACCCTTTTCTTTATGAGTGTAAATGTTAAAACTCAACACCTTAAAGACTTTAACTTTGTGCTGGTACTGTTGCGGTTCATAAGGAACCATGACCAACACTGAGGAAGACCCTCACCTGTCCGAAGGAGCCCTTCCCGATTAGTGAGTCTATCTCATAGCGGTCCAGCCACTTTTCTCCATTTTTGACAATGTAGTCGTAATTGTCGTCGTCATAGCCATCATTGTAGACTTTTCTCTCCTTCTTGGTGCTGCTGTCCTCTGGAGGGACCTGCTGGGCCCGCCGCTTCTTCTTAGTATAGTACACCTAGAAAAATAAACCCACGAGATATGTCAGAGACAGCACTCATTACCTTGTTTAATTGTATAAATAATTGACAATTATTAGGATAAAGCATCGAGTTCTTTGTGTTTATGCAGGTTGCATAAAATCTGACCGAGAGCAATTAAATGTAAAGGCGCCATGATACATCTGCTTCAGAGCTAAACACAGCTGTAATTACTGTACAACTGTTAGTCCTGGATGTGAAACAGGACCAGACATCGTTTACATAGTGGTCACTTATACACAGGCCCTGTCTATATTAATCTCCTCTAAAACATACATGTCAGGCCAGGACCACCTGTCTTCTGTCCTCATATAACCTCTAAGAATTACATGACGAACCTGGACATACAAAGTTCCAATTACTGAGCTCTGTTGTGTAAAATAGCCATGTACAATGTGGGATCTTTAATAACTGGTGCTTTTGTAAATTATATTTGATGTCATGTATTCTTTCATCCTACCATAACCCTAACTTTTCTATAAATTATGGCTGCTCTTATAATGCTTGAAGGACTAGCCTGAATCTAAACTAAACAAAAACAAGCCTCTAAAAAACACAACTTTTAATGAACATGTAAAACCCATCTAATCTAACAACTAAATAACACTAAATACAAATGGGCGCTCTCCTCAGGTGTGTGTATGTGTGTCTCACCTCATTGATGTGCTTGTAAGTCTTGATGAGGTCAACAGAGAGTTTCCTCAGTGGGGCGCTGGCAGGGTCTCTGAAACTAGGGGGGATCCTCCGCTGGAGTATGGTCATATCAGACAGCACCTATGACATCAGGACAGAGAAGACACTGTTAGACAAATCCAACAACACACTATATACTGTGCATGATCAGAACCGATCAATAACTTTGGAGCTGCAACAGTCTGCTCAGATCACGCTGACATCATACAGTGGAGGGGTTTAAAAGAAGCAGATATTATTTTGGTCTGAGATGAGGTAATGTCTTTGTGTATTTCATCAATGTGGTTTGCCTTTTCAGGTTATTTTTAGGAATGAGGTGTATCAGAGCTTTTTAATGTGTCTCCACACACTTTTACATTGAAATTTATGAGCTATGTATGCTGCAACAACAGAGAAAACAACAGTAACAATAACAGTGGCCAACCTCATGATGTTTAATTCAGGTTATCAAAAACACTAAAACCACTGGAATCCCCCAACCTCCAGATTTTCCTCATACACAGAGCGTACGCCATCTCTCTTTTGGACAGAGCACAAACGTTGTGAGCAGAGGTGAACTGAGGGACCTCATTCATTCATTACAGTCCAACACAGATGAGAACTTGCATAGTTCTAGATCTGATTGTACCAAATAGGAACACGGGACACTCAGTTGTATTCATTGTACTTGTTAGTCTTGTCTGGAGTTACAAAGCACCCTCTGCTACTTGAGCAGGACTTTGTTTATCCCTGCCCTTCTCTACAAAGGGCACACAGTGCTGATCAAACATAGGATTAAGAACTAGACTGAATATTTTTAAGATGCTTGACGATTAATACAAATTTGACTTGATCAGAAGGCAAGAAATCTTTGTAGCTCCTTTAAATTATCACGCCAAGCTAACTATAAATGTCCTCATCAGAGACAGTCTGTGAGAAACACACTGACAGTTACACTAACAAGAAGTTCAGATGCCTCCTACTTTTTCACCTCCACAGCCCAGTCATCAGCTGCATAAAGTGGACATAAATGTCAGATTGCTAGTTTAGCAAAGCCACAGGACTGGACAGAAGCAGCCATGATATCTGAGTCACTGAGCTGTGGGGGGTGGGGCACAACAAAGACGAATGTAAGACTGTTCTTCACATGTCTTCATCTTGTCCAATTGTAGCGTCCAAACCAAGTGTAAAGTTAGTAATTCTCCCATATGTTGATTTGCAGTGGGTTACAGTGAGAAAGACCGTAGTCATTTAACCAGTTTAGACGATTTTTGTGTTTTTTTAATTTGTTTTCATTAACCAAGAATGTTTGATAACCTGCAGACAATTATTGTCTTCACTGTTCCTGTCTTTACCCCTACCAGTGCAATTGAGTTTCTGGAGGCCTGTGTTGTCAGTATATGTTTCTGTGCGTCAACTACTGACCGCTGAAGAAAAACTATTTTCTTCTTCTTCTCCACTAATATTCACGTGACTGCCTGTCAGTGGTGACAACTGTATGCACACATTCCACACACAAGAATCCTACTTCAGCCATGAGTCAGATTCCAAGGAACTTCTATTCCCAGGAACTAATTGATGTGGGTAAAAGAATTCCTGGTAATCTGTGTGCGTTGCATTTCCACTGCACCTAAAGTTCCTGAACATTTATTTAAATGAGGCTTGGTCGCTTTTCACTGAATTTTTTTGAGGATATTAGACATATATTTGACAAGGTCCAGGCCATTTTGAGCATATTTGCTGACAATGTCGTACGCTCTTTAACGTATTTGGACGGACAGACAGATGATTGCAATGCACTTGTAGGAGGGAGCCAAATACTCTCAAAAAAGCATATGCATTTGGAAAAAGGAGCAAAAAAAATAAATAAAAAAAATCGGATTCAGCAAATACGTCCCACGAGGTTCAGGCTTATTATCCATCGCGTTTTTAGATGGACAGACAGATTATTGCAATTCACTCGTAAAAGCGAATTGAATACGCTCAGCTTAGCTTGAGCCAAATAGTATATGCGTAAAATGGATCTCGTTGTCCAACTGCTTCTCGGAGCTTCTCTTATTTTTTTCCATTTTCTAGATGATCAAAACGCAATTGAACTGAAACTTGTAGAAATGGAATAAACAAGTTTGCAGCCACACATTGGTGAATGGAAGTGTAGAACCACAGGCGTTCTTCAGCGCACAGCCCCGCCCCCAAGAACTCCAGGGAATTCCTACCCTCTACCAGGAACTTTTTTAAGGGAAAGGTTTTTACCTGGATAATTTTGGTGGAAACACACAGAGATTTTGCAAAGTTTCTGGTAATGAAAAAAGTTCCTGGAAAAATCCCTGCAGTGGAAAAGGGGCTATGCAATGTTTAGTGTCTATTTTTTATTTCCTGCATGGGGTCGTCTACAAACTGAGGACTCACCCCATTCCTGCTCAGTTCCACACTGCACCTAAACCCATAATTAGTTCTGTAACAGCTGTGGATTCCAAGTCACCTGAGCTGCTCATATAAATAAGGGCAACCTGTAGCGTAATCAAATATACAAGGCAGCGAACACACACTAAATGAAATATCTGGAAGTATCCAGGGTGCCACTGGTTTGTGGACTACCAATGTTTCCATTTCTTAAAGCTAAAATTGACCACGTCTGAACCAGAGCACAGAATGATGGGTGAAATGTACTGTTACAGCTAAATGACTGAAAATGCCTACAACCCTCCTAACTAAGAAATGTTACATTGAAAACCATCACATAATGTCAGTTACTTGATGATTTTAACAAATACACTTGTGTTTGATAATAGTTAAGTGTGTTCTGTCTATCTGTGTGTAATGTACAGAACAAACACACTCAGAGGCAGAAAAGTGGCAGCCTGTTAGCATATCTTTGCTAACAGGCTAGGTTTTACAATTAAGCACTTGTGTTTTTGAGGCATAAGCATAAGAAAGTCAGCATGTAGTGGCTGTCAGTGGTATTGCACTCAAAAATACTTCTTTGACCTCAATTATGAGCCAACACTGTTGCACCATGACATCCTTACACTTCTGCACTCTAAGAATTCTCCCTACTGATGAAGTGAAGTCAGTTTCAAACCTGATATCAGCATAGTGTCTTTAAATGAGTGTGTACTGTGCCACAATGTTGTTCATATGAAATCTCTAAAGTGATTCTATAAATATCACTAGGCTCCATTAATAACTACACTCCCCATACACCCATGTGATATGATCTAGTCATCTATGGGAGATCTCTGGGAATAATGACAGGATGATATAAAAATAAACATGACAGCACAAACCAGTTGAATGCATGCATGCATGCATATATATATATATATATATATATATATATATACACACATACATACATACGTACACACACAAGGGGGTGGAGCTATTTACATTGTGGGGATGTAAATCAAGGACAAGCCTCCCTTAATGGGTCCAAATTCGTTT
>JAPTGW010000009.1:5554718-5564829 GCA_029814545.1 Apogonichthyoides opercularis
AGACACAATGTTAAGGTTGCACATTTCAGGTTGTTCATATTTGTTCAGGTTATTCATATTATTTGTGGAAGGACAGTTTGTAAGTAACATTTTCATGTCATTTAAATGTTTTTAAACTAAACCAAAGAGAATTTGTAGTAGTCATTATTCACCGTAATTATGATAGTATTTTACTGGTCTGACCCACTTGAGATCAAATTGGTCTGAATGTGGAACCTGAACTAAAATGTTTGTTAATATCTTCAGTATAATTTTTCGTTTCACATAATTCACCCCATGGAGCAGACCGGACCCTCTGGCAGGCTGGTTTTGGCCCGTGGGCCGTATGTTTGACACCTGTGGTGTAGGAAGAGAGGACCGATGGAGCTGGACTCACGCAGAAGTGATGGCTCTGTATCGCTCCTGTCCTGCCGTGTCCCAGATCTGGGCCTTGACCGTCTTGCCTTCTACCTGGATGCTGCGTGTGGCGAACTCCACGCCGATGGTGCTCTTGCTCTCCAGGTTGAACTCGTTCCGGGTGAAGCGGGACAGCAGGTTACTCTTCCCTACGCCTGAATCTCCGATCAGCACCACTACAGGAAAAACAGAGGGAAGTTTTACACCTTTACTGCTTCAGTATGTCTGCCTGTAAAACAGTCAAGAGCGTGTTTTACGGTGCTTTTGACAGACTTTACAATCACATAAGCAACAGCTCACCTCTGATGTAACTATACATCGACAGCCTTTGTCAAATTCTAATATCTGCATAACGTCCTCCTAACACTGCTGCTTCATTTTGAATTACTGGCTATGTCCTGAAAAAAAATACTCATTCATCCATCTTCTGAACCCACTTTATCCTCACTAGCATCATAAGGGTGCTCGAACATATCCCCGGTACCTCTGGGTGAAGGCGGGGTAAACCCTGGATGAGTCACCAGTTCATCGCAGGGCTGACATATAGAGACCAACAGTCACTCTCACATTCACACCTATGGGCAATTTTAGGTTAACCCATTAACCTATCAGTGAATGTCTTTGGATGGTGGGAGGAAGCCGGAGTACCTGGGGAGAACATGCAAACTCCACACAGATCCCTTGTTGGAATTGAACTGAGGCAACAGTGCTATCCACTGCACCACCATATTGTCCCTGAAAAAATATGATTTAGGCAATTATGCAATAAGGCTGGAAAACAGAGCATATATGATCACTTTATAATTTAATCCTTAATGGCTGCATTTGAGCCAAACGTAAAGCTGCAGCTGGAAGATGAAATAAACCTTCACTGTACTTAACCATGAACAAACTTCAGTAAACAAGATGGCTTCAGTGTTTTAATTACATTAGAAACTCGTTTCTGTTACATGGCCTGCTTCACCGATGACGCACATCTGTGGCTCCCAGCCAGAGAGGAGCAGAAACTCAGGGGACTCCCACTGAGTACACTTATATTAAAACCACCTCCTCTTTTCGGGAAATCAAAGCTGACAGTATATGAATCCAGGTGATGCTTGTCAGACAGTTAAAGAGGGGCTTTTTGATTCTTGCCTGAAAGGAGATGAAAATGCAAAAATTATTCAGCTTTTATGTGGTTTGGATGTCATGAAGATTGGAATTTAAAAATCCTCAAGAAAAATGTTCAGGCAAAAACTGTTAAAACTGAGTTATGACTGTGCTGAGGTTTATACATAAAACACTTGGGTCCTTGTGCTGCTTCACCTCTTCCTTTGGTCCATATCCTTCCCTTGTGTTGACACTTCATTAAAGATGCAGGAGGCAGAAATAATGGCTCGTTCCAAAGTTCTGGGTGGTGGGAAGTTACAGATGTCCAACACGGTAAAATGCAATGGAACGCCCGTCGAAGCTGGAGGTCCTAGTTGGAAAGTGGGGCCAGATCGAGCTACCCCCACCTCACCGTGAATCAACAATGTGACGTCAACACAGCAATGGCGGCGCACAAAGAAACGAACATCATAAGAGGTAAAACTACAACAAATTGCTAAGAAACTGTTATTCTCTACGTGTGTGAGGTTATATTAGACACTGTAACATTAACACAACTCGTCCTGCACACAGTTGGTGTGAAAACATGTTGCTATTGTGCCTTTCTATGAGGATATGCAGTAAAATGTAGATGACCAATTCCTATATATAGCAAAAGCTGTGTGCGACCACACTGTACGCAGAAACTGCTGATTGGTGTTGTAAACTTCCCCAGTGTGCTCTGTGCTTAATTCTACAGATATAAAAAAAAAAAAAAAAAACAAGGTAACATATTAAACTAGAAGGCCCAACAAACACTTTGGAAACACCCCTGCATATCAAACAGTGTCAGGCCTCCATATTTGTTGTTTATGTTTAACACAGATCATCTGGAATGCTTTGAGGTTGGATGTAGTTAACGTCAGGTGGGATATATTTGACCTCCCAGCACTTTGGAAGAAGCCATATGTACCAGAATTGGACAAAACACACCATCCTTCTGCAGCTCTCTCCACTCCAAATCAAAGACTAAATGTGAAGATAAATGACCTCATGCTGCTTCATGTCACTGTGAAAAACTGAAGCAAAAATATGGAGATAAGGGAGCTGCCACGTGGCATATGTGCAGAGCCAGGGAGTAAAACATTCCCTTATGAAGTACATTTTCCACAGACTCAAGAGTGAAATTCTTGTTACCTCTCAGACCACATGAATTACTTTATGCTGGGGGATAATAATGACATTTTTGCCCAGTAACGTCAAGAAAACTACTGATGCTTCCACTTCAAATCCTAATTTACAACATCACATTGTGTGTTTTTTTCACATCAAGATGGATACTTTCCCCAATGTTCTTTCTGACTTTACTACAGTGACCATTACAGTCCATCACATGCACATTGTTTTATGTCTATAATCTAGTGTTACGGACAGACACGATTTTAATCCAACCCCAAAAGAGGCTCTCCTTCGCCATTTTTCAGAAACATCCGAGTTAATTGATTGAATCTGAAATGTCGCCCAGCCTTCATTAGTGAGGGAAAGTGATCAATAATTAAAGTTGGAACCCTGACTACAAAGGCTTCATTGTCTTACCTCTATTAGGACTGAAACAGTTTGGTGATTAAATGAGCACAGTATCAAATATAAACTTCTAAAAATATTTTTAAGGAACAAATACTAGATATTTTTCTTGTAAAAGCCAATGTCACCTGTGGACATGAGGACCTTTAAAATTTAACAGAGCACCTCTACTGAACCAGGCTCGTTTTTCAAAGCCACTTCCACATTGCCAGGTGAGTCAGCCGGTCAAAAGGGAACCTGCAGCACCAGCTCAGCAGCGCACCTCCCTGCTCTTATGAAATAGGAACTTGTTAGGGAATGTTGAAACTGCATTAACAAATCTGTCATTGTGTCTACACATTGAGCAATGCCGCTCACTGTAAAGGGAAGCCATGTTTGGGTTTGTAGGTGTAACAGTATTTTAAGGAACATGAGTAGAAGCCTGTTGACCACAGCTCTGGATAAAATCAACACACTTCTGTAAGACAAACTATTATTATATTAGCATTACATGTCATTACAACAACAACAAAAAAGTGCGGCCTACAAACTAAGTAACACTTACATTCTCCATTTCATCAGACACAAAGGATCTTGGGTGGAGGACCAAAATCATTATGCAACCATTTCCAGGTCATCTGTCACCTGACAGGTAATATGATGGCTGCATCACACACCCTTTCACAAACCTATTGTTGAATTCTTTGGCTGAAAAGATGTGACTCCTATTATACTGTGCAAGTCAGTGAAGGTGGTTTGCCCATCACGGCTGAATGTAAGGCTGAAGCATGAATCTAATAGTCTGTTCACAGTCACTCATATCTCCTGAATGCATATAAAAGAAACAAAAAGATCCCCATCTTACGTCCAACTTCATCACTTCCATTTGTCTGAAATCAAAGCAGTGTAGGAGGCAGGCTGAGGCTTACTGATCTGATTAAAAGAAGTTAATTTATTATAATGAGCCATTTATGTTGTGATCAGAGTGAATTTTAAGGCTTCAAATCCATCATTTATTTGATTGGTTGCTTACAATAGTCTTCATGTTTTATAGGACATTTTAATTACATAATTAACTCTACACTAGGAACACCACAATTATTTGAGTTTGGTATGTAGCTGGAATAGGATCCAGCACCCCCTGCGACCCTAGTGAGGACAAAGTGGGTTCAGAAGATGAATGAATGAATAATCCCAATTATTTTGTGTAATTGTGATAATTGTCTTCATTCACCTGCACAAAAACAGCTGGATGAAACTGCCAGAAATGTCATATTTCATCATTATTTTCACATAATTTTCTGCTGATTGAGATTTGATTGATGCCCTTTTAATGAGGTGATTTTCATCTAAATGTGATCCACTCAAGGGGCGAGGACCTTGGCTCTAAAATGAGGCCAGTGCAGAAGTATCTTTGTTGTAATAACACTGACGGCCACTGGGGTTGTCTCCAAAAAACCCGAGCTACCACAGACTTGCACTGAACTTCTCAGCAAAACATACCAAGTCATTTTTTCCAGGATTCATCTTGAGCTCATCTGTTTTTATTTTAACCCTCTAATAAAGTGATCTGATCTACTTTTACATTTTTCCTCTGTTAATCAGATCTAAGGTCAAATAGAAGGTTTGATTGAGAACATGCACCCCTAATTAGAAGGAGTTTCTGTTCATTTAATGAAACACACAGATCCACTGTAGCTGTGGTTCATAAGTTACTAACAAATCTGTAAAATGTCTTTGCTAGCAGTGCCTGATGAATTTTAACATTTTACTGTGTCAGTAAGCTAGCGTTTAGCGCTGACCCCTCTCCTCACACCTCAGCCCATTTAGTCAAAATATGGTCAGTTCCAGCTCCAAAAAGCCAACACTGACACAGCCAAATCACAAACTACTGCCTTTAAAAGAGCAGTTAATAAACCAGTGATCACAGTTACTCCTTCCACTTCTTATACTAATGCTACTAATACTATGTCTATAGTTTCACTTCTTTACGTACCCATAACCAGGATTTTCTTCTTATATTTCACTAATAGGCTTTTTAAGTTATTTGTCAATGCTGTCTGGTCTGATTTTGGTTTAAAATGCCTGGCAGGACCACACAAGTAATTTTTAATTTATGTGAGCCCATGTTCAATGCCAATGAAAGACCTTGTTGTGCAGGCATAAATAAACTATTATTAAGATTATACAATAAAAGTGGCATACAGTGAATAGGAAAAGCCAAATTGTTAATTGCATTTATCTATATTACAATGAATTGTTAACTAAAACTAAATTACTGAGCCAACACAAACCTAAGGCAACTAATAATTATTTTTTACTATAAATGAATCTGCTGATTATTCTAACATAAAATTTGTATTTTTATATCTGGAAAAAAAATGAGGTATGTTTTGTTTTTGGGATTTTTTTTTTTTTTTAAACAAAGGTCAAGGGAGAAGTAATTTTGCACATTCACAAGGAGTGGGCTGATAAATATTGGCTTTCTGGCTTCAAAAATGATCACAATAACCAAGACACCTGCTGAATTTTCTTGTCTTTAAGCCTGAGTGTAATAAGACGTAGGCTATTGTGAGGTTTCTGGAGGTCTTAGGGGCTGTGGCTGCAGTAGTGGAGGTTGTGTAGTTGTGGGATTTGGATCCTTTGGGTCCTCATCAATGCATTAATTTAAGTGTAATTTTATACTGTTTATGCGTCGCTGTCAGAGACAGATCTTCTCTATTACTTAAATACCATGAGTTTATGTTCATACATGCCCCTATACTGACAATGACAGGGACAGAGATAAGGCTTCTATAGGACGCAGGGAGGATGACTTCCTGTGCTGATGTTCACCTTCAATAAGCCTTGTGTGACTCAGTAACAGCTCACCCAACTCGACTTATGCTATACACCTCAGTGGCGAGGGACATATATGAGGTTACAGGAACAAAGCAGAGCTCTAACAGTAAGGTTCTCTCTTTGGTAAAGTGACCCACATTGAAAAGTAGCTGATACTTTATCTGTGTTTTTGCTCCGCTGCACATGATCAAGATAAAATTTGACCATCAGACAGAAAGCATGTCAGCTTATCCACCAGCCACTAAAAAAATCTCATCTTCTCCTTACTGTGTGTCAGAAAACAACACTCACTGCAGGTATTTCCAGTTTGACAACACATGCTTGTTTTAGTGTTCTGTATTTGAACAGACCGTGAGCACTTCATTTACCCTTGCTTATGAAAAAGTACAACAAAGAAGCTAATGTTTGCACCCGATAGCCATGGAGAAAGATAAGAAACAATCACATTTATGTCCAGTAGAACTGTAACGCAACAGTGTTAATTCAAATAGTAAGAATGTCTAGTCTAGTCCCCAACATGTCGACCAAAAAACAAATCATAGAATTGATTTTAAAGACCAACACAACCTCTGACAACTTCAGGTGACATTAAAAAAATATGGTGAAACAAAAAGCAGCAGGTGTTAACTTCTACAGATGGAAGTGACATTAACAAATATAGAAGAGAAAGTCAGTACCAACATATAAAGTACTCAAATGGCATCGAGAATACCACCAAGTATCCAATATACTTGGAAACAAATACATAATGTTTTAATTAAAAGTGTAACTACCTTCTTTCATTGTTTTTCTTTTATAATATCTTGGTGGAAAATAAATGCCTGGTTTGGTTTTACTCTAACATCGAAATCAAAAGTTCCAATCTGATCATGTCAGAATTTATTACCATGTACAACTAAATTAACTCCAGCTACTTTTCTTGTGATTTGGACTATAGAAAAGAGTTCTCAATGTGCTTTGTACTTTAATGTATGGTTGTTTTTTGTTTTTAATCACAATTATGGACTGTCAAATGTGCTGCCCTGAGTTCTGCCTAACAGACTTATGACTGCAGCAGCTGTATCACCTGTAGTTGTGCTGACACCAGGGTCATGTACAGTCAGTCTGCTCAGGTGATTTCCTCAGGTACCAAAGCCTAAACAAGTGTGGTTTTGTGTGTCGTCCTGCCTCAGATTATGTCCCCCTGTTGTTGTCCGACACTGCATCATAAGATGATTGCATCATCGGCCTGTGAGATGATGAGTTCACAGCAGATGCTGCTTAACGCGAATCACAAGTAGGCTATAAGCTCCCAATCATATGTTGCACTTAAATGAGCAAACGGCGAACGATGTAAAGAAAAATATAACGTCTTAGCGATGTAACAACAATGAAACGAAGTTCGACCCGTATTCAGTCAGATGTCTTCCCGTTCAGGTCTGATAAATGTCGTCGGGGCACCTTGTTGCCAGCGGACAACTCGGTGTCAAATGACGCCTCGCTAACAGGTGTCGACATTTAGCTAGGCTACATCACAAACACTCACTCACCTTTAAACAGATAGTCATATTCGTCTTCTCTGTTGGTCATAGTTTCTTCTGTTCGGTGACTTTTACAAACAAACTTCTGGCGTATTCAGCTACTTCGATGCCGAGCGGACCGACCACTGTTCACGGTTTCCTCTTCACAGACCCTCTGACAACAACGGCGCCTACTTACTGTCAAAGCGGACATATAACCAGCTTGTGACTCGGCATAAAACAATATCTAAAGCAGTTACGGCAAGCCGGAAAAGTTCCTCCTCGTTTTCCTCAGCCTCTGTCACTTGCCATAACCAAGCGACGTAACGTCAATTCCTTTGCCCCGCCCCTTGTTAGTTTCCTAATGGTCAATAGCTGATCGACACCTGTCACTTACGCTGAAGTGATTGGCTCGTCCCGCTGTCAATCATGATTTCTGTCTGGTCTGGGGGATGACGTCTACAGCTCCAGGTCTCAACAGGTAATGAGCCGCAGGTTGAGCAGCAGTACCGGCTGGTACACAGAGGTGTCACAGGTATCACACCGCAACACTGCGTAAGTACACGAAAGAATAAAATAAATACAAATATAACAGGAAGCTTTTCCTCATTGTGTGAGGTAAGTGCGGGCTAATGCCACTATATTTACTGCCTAATACACTCTTTCATTATAAAGTAGCTCAGCATTTTCTCAAGTGGTTTAATATCTATGCAATTTCTTGAACCAGGCGAGATTAACCAATTAGGGAGCCCTAGGGAAGTAATGTTTATGTATAGCCTTCTTAGATCCCACTCCAATTAGTCTGCTGTACCACTTCTGGGATAAAACACTTTTTTTTTTAACCTTGTCATCATTTTATTACATGTTGGGATATGCATCAACTGCGCTAAAATAATAAAGCACTAATTATATTTTTATACACAGTAAGACATGGCTGCAAATTGATATTAATCAGGGATCATCCTTTACAAATTACACTTCAGCACTACCTCAGAGAGCATGTGCTGTAGCAGAGCCCTATTTTATGTCAACAATGCATCTTGTGTACAAAACAGAATACCCACCTCTGTTTAATTTGCTTATCAATAATGACATTATTGGGTGTATTTTGGTTTCTTTTGGACAGCTGTCATATATACAGTAAATCCGGGGTCTGGTGTCTGGCATAAAAAAAGTCCTTCACTGTAAAATGTCTTCGCACCACCTTTCACCTTGTTACATTTCCCTTGGCATTGCTTCCATAAGCCCTCTGTATGATTCAGTGTACAACAAATAGATGAATCTGCATTTCTCATGCTTGTTAATTAAATAATTTTACCCCTCATCAATGTATGAATATCAATGCTATCTCAGTTTATTGCATCCACAGTGAAAATCTTTGAAATGTTTGTTTTGTGTGACCAGTGAAAACAATTCAACACCACAGAATGCAGACAGTTAATGTTTGTGTAGTGTCACAATAAGGTTCATAATATTTTTTCCATCCATAGATGCATTAATTTTTGATTATTGATGATGGAGAATCAGACCGCTGCATCAAGTCTTCATCACATTCCAAATCAGAGTCTAGACTTTATGGAGGCTAATCCATGTGTGAAAGTGATGTCTCAATTCACTCAATTCTGGCATTGTACAATCTTTTTGACATTAAAGACATAAGAGGCTTCTTATTGCATCAGTTAAAGTTAAATAACATGTTACAACTGGAACATTATTAACAGTATTTACTGATGGAAGGATCTGAATTATTTGCTTAGTTAAATCCAGGCAGTTCCTTTTTTTTTTTTTCCAGGCTTTTTATTTAAAATTATTATCTGTGAATGATTTAAATACATGCAGTGTTTAGGTTTAATTTGGAGATTTAACAGCTACAAATATACCTTCAATTACAGAACTGTAATTGTTGTGACTCCCAAATACATATAACATGTCTTCAGCTATTTATCCCCATTTATTACAATATTATTCTCAATATTTTGCATTTTTCAGTGAAAATCAGGTATTTTCTTGTATTCACTTTACTGGTCATGTAGATTTTCATAAAAGCTAATGATAAATTCAAAGGTTCTTACATGAAAACAGAAAACTGAAGAAGGAAAAAGTGACTTTCAGAAAAATTTATCATTAACTGAATATAATGTGTAATAGTAGCTGTTTTTTTTTCTCCATAAATGGGTTTAAAAAAGCCCAAAAAGCACATTTTATGTTCTGTGACACATGAAATAATAAAATAACCACCCATTAATTCATATCAGAGAAACTTTTTGTATGTTTTAAACAGATCTGTGATGGAAAATTTGGTATAAAAATCATGTTTTCAGGTATTTGGTAATTTTCTCATTTTTTGTTTGTGTAAAATGGAGTATGATTGGGGTTTAGACTAAAAGTTGAACAAAATAAGCATCTCGAAGATCTTAATCAAGGCTGAAATTGAGACTAATTTTCATTTAATTTCAGAATTATACAGGAAAAACCTTATTAAATGAAGCGGATACAGACTCAGACTGAATCATCAGTTAAAGGTGAAGGAACAAAACTCACTAAAATTAACCTTTATACTAAAGTTCAGCCAAACGTGTGTAATTGTATCGACAGTTACATAACACTGCTCTTCAATTTCTTAGAAAATATCTGCTTCAGACATTAAATGTGCTAAATATTACATAGTTTAACGAGGCCTACGCAGTCGCCCCCGACTGCCAGAGGTATATCCCCGAAAGCCCCCAATCCTCGAAGCCACCCCA
>JAPTGW010000009.1:10679117-10689769 GCA_029814545.1 Apogonichthyoides opercularis
ACGTCTTCAAGCAAACTACTACGTCCAGTTGACCAGATTTACTGCTTTGGATGTATGGGGATGCATTAGTGCAGATGGAGTGGGCAAGGCATCCTCAGTGCTAAGAGCGAAATGCAAGTTTTTGGGTTTATTCACACCTGGAAAGTCCTTTGATCCACTTATTTAATTTGGATCAAATGCAGACACTTTTTTTTTGTTTGGGTTGGATCGCATTCTCATTGCACTTTTTCCTAGTGGACCTAAATTTGTAAACAGAAGCATGCATTTGACAAACTGCGCTGGCATTGGACAGAAAATTTGGGGGCGGGGTGAATCAGAGATGGCAGGTGTCGATGAAAACAAACATGAAGGTCCTACATGCAGTTTTCAGAATATGTATTCTATTTTTACAGACACAAATTTATGAAAATAATGTTAACTGTCAAGAACAGCTCATTTGGTGCCAGTTTGGTAATATGGACATCTGACCAAATGTTAATGAGACATTCAGTGTCCTCATTGCTCCACATCTGTCCACGGCTCATGGCTGCTGTTACTACCTATGCGGCCTGGCTACTTCCAGCTGCTACGGTGGCTTGTCAAGCACAAAAAGGTGCATGGTTCCTTGGTTTGTTTCAGCTCAAGGCCAGTTATAGTCACAGCAGAAGTGAATGTCCACAAGTGCCCAGAGTCTGCTTGTTTGATTCCAATCAGAGTTCACATGTTTGTATTCACAGCTGAAAAAGAAGTTTTTCCGGGGAAACAAACTGGTCCATTTTATACGGACCAAACTAAGCAGGTGTGAATGCAACCTAAGAATACCATATGGTCCCATCAATATGGCATCTTTTTCAGGGAAGCCTTTCTGTATTTCAGTAAGACGTTCTTAATCCATACTGCATCTATTACAACAGCGTGGCTTCGTAGACAAAGAGTCTGGGTGCTGAACTGGCCCGCCTGTAATCCAGATCTTTCAGAAGACTCAGAACTGTTCAGCAGTTAGAATCCTTAATCAGATGGGAACAGGGCAATATTCATGCCTCAAAACTCCATCAGCTGGTCTTGTCAGTTCCAAGACATAAAAAGAATAGAGGATGCTATACAGTGGTAAACATAGCTTTGTTTTAATGTTTTGGATGTGTTGCTGCCATTGAATTAAAAATTACTTTTTTTAAATTCAGATGATACATATTCTCAGTTTAAACATTTTCTATGTTTTCTATTGTGAATAATGATGATTTCTTTTCCTCATCTTATGTATTTCATTTTCACTTTTCTAAGGAATATGTCCACTCTGTAATATGGACAAAAACAACCTTACTCTGCTAATAGTTAAAGAGTGTGATGCAACAATTTAAGATAGGAGGAAACAGTTGAAGCTCCCGTGTAATCTGTGGCATCTTCTTGCATAGAAACAAGTATTACACAAAATGGTGCAATTGTCTATAAAAACATGTTCAGAGCTCAAAAATGGAGTCCCCTCTGTTACCGTCATTGGCTTGTCAGGGATACGGTGAGTGTTTGTTGCCATCATTATTAAGTTGACGCCTTTCTATCATAGTCTCTTCCAGACTTCAGGGGCTTCAAGTGGGAATGCTCGTAAATAATGGTAGGGCTGTGTGTGAGCGTATGTGTTTTTGGGGGAGGGTCAGGAGGCTTGAGACATTGATCAGCACATGTGTGTATGTTGTGTGACTTTGCATCATATATGCAAGTGTGTGTATGTGTGTGATTGCGCACACATGGTGTATTGTATTACAGGCCAGATCAGTCCAGTCCTCCTCACTTCTCTTATATCCAGTGAGACCTCCACACTGTTTCTCCAACAGGCTTATCTTGGCCAGCCGTTCATTCTTGCGAGGAGCAGTGTTCGGCAGAAAGAGACATCTGCTCAGTGAGAGAATGCCCTAATTATTCATGACCATTTAACCATTCAGGATTTGGTCTGCGCAGCATATGTGGCATTTCTCATAAGTACGCGTCAGCCATACTTGTTAATGGCAGTTTCATTGCTGTTGTTTTGTATTCTGTACCTCTAAATTATCACACCACAGCCTGCATTAATTCTGTTATGTCGTTAGCTATTGCAATTCTGAGAAGAAAAAAATAAATTGCTGGAAGGAGAAACATTTAACACAAGAACAGGAACAACAGCTTGTTTTCTTTCCCATTACTTGTATGTTTTTTTTCATAATTTGCTTTTTATTCTTCTGTAAGACATCTCACTGAAATGTCTGTTGTTTGATACTCTTTCCCTCTCAAGTATGTTTAGTTTCACATAAAAACACTGATGCACAAACTGACCTGTAATCAGTTTTTTTTCTTTTAATCAGACTTGACTACAACCCCCACTCTTTTTTTCCTTCTTCCTCCCTCAGCTCTCATCTGTTTGTCCCTATCACAACAAAACTGCGTCACCACAGTAGTTGCGGCCACGTAAATCAGCCCGGCCAGCATCATCTGTTCCCAGCTGTTTACCTCCAGCCAAACAAAGGAGTCTGCCTTTTTGTTGTCGCTGGGGTGGAGTACTGCGTCGGCTGAGGGCTGTTATTCAACAGTGCTATCGGCCCCCCCTCTCTGAAAAGGCCAATTCAAAACAGGGATTCATTGGAAACGGAGATGAGACGAAGAGGGAAGATGTCAGTGTGGGGGTTGCTGGACACTTACAAACTATAAGCAATTCTCCTTCCCCAAAGGAGCCAAGACAGACGGGGCACAAAGGAAGCACGTCACAGACAAACGTGAAAAGCAAATAAATAGTTGCACATTCTCTGTCTTCTCCGCTCAGGTGTATGCAGGAGCTGTTCTCTGGGGAGGTGGTGGTGGTGGGGAGGGTTCAGTTTGTGTCTCCAGAGGAGGCTTAGTGAGCGTCGGTAGGAGCTGCGAGGTCTCGTTTGCATCTGCAAATGAGACAGAACCCGGCTGGCCCGTGTCACCTTGGCAACAGGCCATCAGCACCTCCCTCCCTGCTATATTAGCAGCCATGGTTGTCTGTCTGCTTGTCAGTCTGCACCCTGCCTCCCTCCATCCCTCCACTGCGGGTCTCATCACCACAACAGCAGCAGTAGCATACAAGCATCCGTCTACCTGACTAGACCCATCGGATTAAGCATCTACCTAAATCTTTCATTGAGACCGTCAAATACAAACAAAAACAGCATTATAAAAGATGAATGCCCCAGGCTTTTGTGGGTGTCCCTGTGAATCCGACTCAAAGAGAAGAATTGGCAGCAGTAACATGCTGTGGTCATGAAATTTACATGGTGTGTCTGTGCCAAGTGATGACAAGCTGGCAGCAGGGGTTCTTTAGGTTTTTTGCATAATATGCGCTGTTAATCAATTAAGAAGCAGCCAACAAGTTGCATGATAGTCTAGCCTAAACTGTCTGGAGCCAAAAGAAGAACAGGCTTTATCTGTCTAATAATTACGTTTGATCTTCAGTCATTTGTAGAACAGCTCAAAGTGAAGTGTTGCTTCAGCGTCATGAGTCAAACAGATGAATGACAAAGTGCCGTACATCATGTTTCTCTCTTCCCCTTTGGAGCACTATTTTTGAAGATGTCAGATGCTTTATAGTCACATATTTTGTTGTCTGTTGATCTTTCTACATTTAGGTTTATTTTATTTATGTGCTCTAAATGATTTAACGACACAAATCTATATTTCTTTCTTTCTTTCTTTCTTTCTTTCTTTCTTTCTTTCTTTCTTTCTGCCTTCCCTCTTGGCCCCTGTCTCCCCTCCCCCCTCCACTAACATGCCACCCGCTTCCTGTTTACTCTTGAAACAACTGGAAGAGAAGAGGAGAGGACTGTTCATTTCGTTGCCGGCTCCCCATGACATCCACTGCATGTAGTCAGCATAATAAAAATCCTATCAAGCCACTTCCTATCAACTCATCTTCAGGAAACAGCTCTTACCTAAGCCTCACTTCAATGTTATATTACGGGTAATTTAGTATTACACATCAGGGTCTTCTGCTACAATAGATTTCAATCAAACAGGTGGGCTATAGTATTACACGTGGATTGCCAGAAAGTGCCATCCTACCACTGAGATGATATAAATTTGACCGGATGGGATCCAAGAATTTCATGATGAAAGCATTTCAATTTGGCTGATGTAACTCTGTTCCCTGGAAATGTAGTTGATATGTAGTGCATGTGCTTTATGAAGATATTCAAGTCAACATAAACTTACACAAAGAGCATTGCTCCTTTTATATAATAATGAATAAAGAAAGTTACCCTTCAACATATACCATTCCATGAGACTGGAATAGAAGAAGCATGTTGCTTAGAAACATCGTTGTAATATGTTTTTCACAGCTTATAGGTTGCAGAACTTTTTATGTCATTGCTAACTGTTTGTTTTACCCAGTCTGCTGGTCTCACCTTTTAGTGAATATGTGGTCACGACACTTAAATGATAATTTGCCAGAGGTGTAATACTTAGATGTTAATGTGACCTCTTTGGGTATTCATGTTAAAACAGAGTCTAACACCTCCTGACCTTTGAGCCCATGAGTGCAGTGTGCTTATGTTTGCCTTGGCGACTAGTGTAACGCTAGCCCCGGTGGAGCGGCCACAGGGTGTGTAACTTAATCACGTCCGGTGTGATTGGCAACACTGATGAATGTCCACTTTGTTTGCACAGCACATTCATCCCCCATCAGGATGGAAGCAACCAAGACTAAATCTAATTAACAAAGGCCACCATTCCTCCCCACCCCCAACACTTACAGTCCCTGTATATACTGAAGTAAATATGAATCCTTCTGTCTTCTCAAACCCACACACAAGGATCAGTGTTCCCACACGTGTGACCCATTTTTCAGACATCCTGTAGGCAATGAGCCACACCTCCGGCTGCCTTGTCTGATTTTTCATCACAGGTCACAGCACTTTTTAGTCCTGTGGATGGAAGAAGTCCCGTGTTCATTGACACGTTGTGATGGTGGCAAGATCTTCTTCAGTCATAAGGCTAAACCGGAGATGGACTAGTGCAGAGTGAAGTAGCTCCCAGAGTCCAGTTGTCAGTTGTTGCTGGGTATTATAATGCAAAGGTTCATTTATGCAAGATTCATGTGTGCTCATGAGCTTACATGAAGTCTGTGTTGGAGTTGATAATTGTTTATACTTGCTAACTCCATTTCCAATGGAGTGATTTTTATGGCCTGACACAGGGTTGTTTTTTCTGTAAAAAATAGAAATAAAAACAATCAGCAAACACAGTTTGTCACAGTAGAGTACAGTAGAGTCACCTAAAATCAACACCAGCTCCCGGCACAAAACAGACTTCGACACTAACTTTGTATAGACACGTTGAATGTTATTGTTTATATCCTGCACATGTGCAGTACACTGGAGAGAAAAAGCACTGCTCCTGTGAATAAAACTTAGCTAAGCAACTCCTGTCATTGTTTTAGAAACATCTGCTCTAAAAGGAAAGTCAAAGAGATAAGTATGACTAGTTTACGCTGCATTTCCACTACATGGTACCGGCTCGGCTCAACTCGACTCAACTTGACCTTTTTGCATTTCCATTATGAAAAGGACCTGGAATCTGGTACCCGGTGCTAGTTTTTTGGTACCGCCTCCGCCGAGGTTCCAAAATGGGGGAGCTGATACCAAAACATGACATGTGAACACTGCAGACCACTAATTGGCTGAGTTGTCTCTGCGTCATTGCATCATCAATATGAGACCCACCATTTTTAAAAAAAAAAACTAGATTTGGAGGGTTACAGTAAATATAGCGGCAGGTTAATCAGTTCACAAACAATAATGACAAACAGCCACATACCAAGAATAAAAAATATCATCCCATTGACATCCTCCATTGTGTGCGCGTCACTATGACGACCAGGTACTCTACATCAGTAGTATCCTGTAATGGAAAATTGTCTCCAGAAATAGTACCTGGTACCCGAGTCGAGTCAAGCTGAGTCGAGTTGAGTCGGTTCCATGTAGTGGAAACGCGGCATTAGATCACCTTTGTGCTGATGATCATGAAAGGTACAACGCAAAGCTAACTGTATTTAGTGAAAAGCTTCCAGACCCGTTTCAAATGGCTGATGAACTGTGGGTTCTGTCACCACTGACATTAAGGAGCTGAGAATGACATCTGTGTTGAATCCACACCATGTCCACAGTCAATCTGTAATCACACTGTCTAAAAGATGAAGACGAGGCATCCTTTGTCTTGTCCTACATATGGTCGTCTGTCTTCTCCTTGAATGTCCACTATAAATGTGTCTAGTCTCTTCCTCCCATCTGTGATGGTCTCCGTTTCTGCACACTCCCCGCTGTCTCCCTCATCTCCGTGTCGGACCTGTGTTCCTCTGTTTCCCTGTGTGCGTCTCCCTCACCTCCTATTTCTCCGTTGCTGTCTCTAAAAAGTTCTTCTGAAGTTTCATCATACCTTGAATTGTCAGAGTCTGTGTCCATAATCATCTTTAAGGCTTCTGAAACTGTGTGCCTTCCTTTGGGAGCTGGCATTCTCCCATTCAAAGTGAATGGTGCTGTATACGTTGCTATGGGATAGCAGGGATTCGAGTTGGAAAACTTTACAACTGGTCCTTCATTTATCTGGAAAAGCTGCTTCTTTGTTTGTTTGTTCATGGCTCTATTTAAATTTAGTGTCGCCTTTTGATAACTTCACAGCTAAACCCAATGCAGGGCGCCGGAGGAGCAGAGTCTTTTTGCCCTCCAGTGGGAGGCGGAGCAAAAAAATCATGCATGCTTGATGTCACTCATCAACATGTCTTATATGGACATGAGAATGTGTGACTCTTACACCTTTAAATCAGTAGTAATAATCAATCAACATGTATACTTTAATGGCCTTCAGTGAGCACAGACTTCTTCCAAGGCCAAAAGTCCACTCTTTTTGCACCACAAAGTTATTGGCATGCAATTATGATCTTTGTTTTTGTCAGCTGATACAACTGGTTGGGTTATTTATTTCAGTTTACCCAGACTGTGGTTGTTCTCCATTAGACTGTTGCTCTTCATTATTTAAAAAAAAGTGAAACATAGGACCAGCTTCTATCCTTTTTCATGCCAGTATTCAAGGGGAAATTCTACACCCGTGCCTTAACAGTTTAATGAATTTAAAAGAATATCAGTCTGGTAGTTTTCATATAATCCTGCTTTCAGCCAGAAAAACAGACAAATGGGAATGTTCTCATATCATCTTTGGTGGAGGTAAAAATATAGGCATTTACTACCTATCATATAAAACGTATGAATTAATGCCAACAGAGAATAGTTCAGTACGAACATGCATACACATGTAAATTGTGAACTGCCAGTTAGTTCACATATAGAGTGAAGGTGCGCAGAATAATTGATCACCAAGGTCATTATGCAATTTATTAATCTAATTTACTGTGTTTAAAGTGGTTTTCTTTTTTCATTTTCTAACTTAGAGTGAGAACTTGCGATAAAATGTGTGATACAGTCACACTGAATAATGAAATTGGGTGATAATGATTTGTGCAATTTCTTATTATTCTTAGCATTCTCTTAGAATCAGAATGTCTTTGATTATGATCACATACACAGACAGTGTTGGGAAATAATACACAAACAGGTCAATGTGGTAGTTCAGAAGCATATATGTCTTTAATTATGCAGAATAAAACTGTGGAAATTAAAGTTTATTTCTACCATGATTCATACTCTAAACTGTCCTTGGAAGTCTGCAGTGAGTCTGGATGACAATAACAAAGTAATGTGCGCTGATAAGGAGCAGCAAAGAAGTGAAAGCCTGAAGGTCAGTTCTGGTTGTGCTGGGAGCTCCCAGAGCGCAGAGGATTCTGCTGACATCCGCCGTCTTTGTTCTGCGTAATTGGCTAAAAGACTGAGCAACTATATTTACACATCCCCTGAAGAACATTAATTACAGACAGAGAAAGAAGTAGCATCACTTGTGCGGTAGCTGCACACATGCTTATTAAGAATGGTAGATAACATACTGGATCTAGTACCATTTAATATTAAATGTAGGAGGCTCACAATGAGAGAACATAAAACAAACATGAATATTGACTTACTCTATTGCATAATTTTAAATCTAATATTCCCAGTGACACATTTTTTAAAAGACATTACCGTGAATGTAAAGAGTTTAGAGGGATTTGTCTTCTTTTCTCTTTCTCACCTGATTTTCACAGGAATAAATCCTAGCTGCTGTATACAGATTTGTCATAGATATAAACCAGTAATACAAATACCAAAAGGAAGAAGAAGCAATTCTAAAAAAACAAAACAAAACAAAAAAAATTGTCACTTCTCCCACTCTGATACATGTCCGTTAGCTACATTGCATCATGGTCTACCGAGGTTACAGGGGGAAAAAATTGGCATCTCTGCTTCCTCTACAACAGAACAGTACAACCCTGTTACCTGGACTTTATGAATTTACAACAAACAAGTAGTACATGTTCTTCAAAGAGGAGGAAAAAAAGCTTTTTGGAAAACATAACCCTGTCTGAATCACACATGGGGATCGTTCAATAAAAAACAATAATAAAACATGTAATAGCAGATGATGTTGTGAAGTAGTGGAGGAAGAGGAATAACAGGAGATGCTGTTTTCATAACGACTGCCAATGTAAACATCTATCAACAAATGGAGATCATGTTTATACATAAGGTAGTGCATATAAGCCTCATTTACATTAACATCATTGACATATATTTATGACATTGAATTCTATTAAAATAGCTATAAGTCATATGACTAAATGTGATATGATACAATTCTACAGAACATTATAGATTTCTATGAATCTGAACATTGTGGGAAATATTTCATTTTATGTACAAACATTTTTTGATATATTAATGTAGAAATGTTACATATCACAGCTTAAAATGTAGTGATTTTAACCCATAAAGACCCAAATATCTACGGCAACCAAAATAATTTACTGATGTAATCTGTTTAATACCTGTTGATCCATTAATCCTATCAATCCATGTAAGCAATTGGTGTAAAATACAGATTGTCATCTGTTCATGGTCATCAGATATGACCCACTGGGACATTCAGAGGCTCCGTAGTGAACGTGGAAACATCATCATCTTCTACAAGATTGATTTATCAGTAAAACCCATTACTGAAAAAGTCACTTTTACTTCAGTTTTCTCTATTTCTGATACATGAACCCTCAACTGTAATCTAAGCTTTTATGGGCATCTACATGATCTGTAAATTAAATATGGGAAAATCAGCAATTTTCACTTAAAAGTGCAAAATACAGAGCATAGTTCATTCATTCATTCATCTTCTGAACCCACTTTATCCTCACTAGCGTCATGGGGGGGTGCTAAAGCCTATCCCAGCTACTTATGGGTGAAGGTGGGGTACACCCTGGACAGTTGCCAGTTCATCACAGGGCTGATGACACAAACAATACAGAGCATAATATTACAATAAATGGTAACAAATCATTTTAGAAAAGTTAAAAGTAGAGAAATTCATTTGGGAACTACCACAAAAATAGCAATGGATCTTTATAGGTTAAAGTCAAGAACAAGGACATCTGCGAAATTGTCTAAGAAAAATCTGACTTCAACTAAAAACATTCCCTCTTGGGGGTGGTACGGTGTTGTGTCACAGCAAGAAGGTTGGGTTTGATTCCAACCAGGGACCTTTCTGTGTGTCTGTGTGGAGTTTGCGTGTTCTCCCTTGTTTTCATGGCTTTTCTCCGGGTACTCCGACTTCCTCTCATCATCCAAACACATAACACATAGGTTAACTGGGCAACCTAAAATTGCCCATAGGTGTGAATGTGAGAGTGATTTGTTCGTTTGTCTTGTCTTGTCATGAAACCGCATCTTTTCCTATTCGATCTTTTTCTTTGTCATTTCAAAAAAGTGCTCCATAAACATGGAGTCATTTCAGGAAATATCTGCATCCACATGAAACCACTGAAAACGATGTAGTACAAATGCCAGGCCTGTATGTGGTGTTGTAATGCTCGCACAAAAAACGGAAAAAAAAACATGGCGCATGCGCATAAAGCTTACTTGGTTCTACTGGGTCTGATCCAATATTTCCTCCTGGTTACCCCTCTGGTTCCCCCTCTCTGTGGTAGATCCAAGAGCATGTAGTGAATATTGTTAGCTATGGTTGTTTGTTGCTGATTGTAATGAAAGAGTAGCCAAAGATTTTGATCCAATATTTCCAATAAGCTCAATAGCTGTTGTAGCACTAGCACTATTCTGTAGTCTGCCATTGTTATTGTAGTTTTGAAGTGGTGTCTTGCTTCCGGGGTGAAAGGTTAGAGAGGCAGGGCTATGACATTATCACGTTAGAAAAGTTGCGGTTTGGTCATACAGACGAAGACGCGAAACAGGCGATTTCAGAATTATCCACTCTAGGATCCGGTTTCAAAAAGTTGCAGTTTCAGTGACTGAAAACGTCGATTTCATGTGGACAAAAGGTCTATCTGATACAAAACTATTGCAGATACGACCGAAACCGTTTTCCTATGCGCAGGGCCTACACGTCAGCCATTTGATGAACTGGCCACTCCTCCAAGGTGTGCCCCGTCTTCGTCCATAGGTAGCTGGGATAGGCTCCCATACACCCCATGACCTTAGTGAGGATAAAGCAGGTTCAGAAGATGGATGAATGAATGAATGAATGAATGAATGAATGAA
>JAPTGW010000009.1:10695465-10706001 GCA_029814545.1 Apogonichthyoides opercularis
GTTACGTCGCCGGCGTAGGAACGGAACTCGTTCGTAACCCGAGGACTGCCTGTATATGTATTTTGACAGTATCAATTGTATCAACACGAACATGATTATAAGGTTATAGTCATGACTTAAACTTTTCATGTTTTCTTGTCTGTGACACTATTTGAGTTCCCCAAATATTTGCAAACCCTTGAAAAACAGCTCATAGATCAAGTGAAATTTCAATCGACCACTTTTTTTTTTTACATGGTATTATTTGAGAGAGCATAACCTGAGAGTCAATTTTCATATCAAACATCCCTGGGTGGATAAGACAATCTGCTCTGGGGCTTAAATAAAGCAATTTGGAAGTCAGCAGGTTCGGTGTTCTACTAAAGGTCTGTGCCCAACCATTGTCCAGGTTTTTGCTGTATGAGCTTGTCTAGTGGGACAGTATTTAGTGTTCGTGGTGACTGCAACTACTTAGGCCATGTCCACACGAAACCGCATCTTTTCCTATCCGATCTTTTTCTTTGTCGTTTTTAAAAGAGTGCTCCGTAAATATCCCACACGAAACCACTGAAAATGATTGAAAACAATGTAGTACAAATGCCAGGCCTGTATGTGGCGTTGTAATGCTCTTGCAAAAAACAGAAAAGACGTGGAGCATGTGCATCAAGCTTGCACGCTGTATACAAATCATAAGCTACAGAAGAAGAACAACAACAACTCTCCGTGGTAGATCCAAGAGCATGTAGTGAATATTGTTAGCTATGGTTGTTTGTTGCTCACTGTAATAAAAGAGTAGCAGAAGATTTTGATCCAATATTTCCCATAAGCTCAATAGCTGTTGGAGCACTAGCACTACTCTGTAATCCATCATTGTTGTTGTTGTTATGAAGTGGTGTCTTGCTTCCGGGGTGAAAGGGGAGATAGGTGGGGCTATGACATCATCGTTTTTAAAAAGTTGTGGTTTGGTCGTATAGATGAAGACATGAAACCAGCATTTTCACATGTATGCACTCTGGGACTCAGTTTCAAAAAGTTGCAGTTTCAGTGACTGAAAACGCCAGTTTTGTGTGGACGAAAGGCCTATCTGATACAAAACTATTGTAGATACAACCGTAACCATCTTTGTATGGAGAGGGCCTTAGCTTCTTACCTATTGGCATGTTAATTTGAGAAAAAAAAGCCTTCTCAATGAACAAACTAGGAGTAAAAGTTAACTGCAAGGTTTCTGCATTCAACTGAGAATCCTTTTAAGTTACTGTAAATTATATCTATTAGCAGAAATCTCACAAAGCCATAAATGCCATTATATTCTTTACTTTGTAAAGACTTACAGCTATTCCAGGAGGTTTCATTCCAGGTCTGCTGAAGCACATTCTGAGAAATGTGCAATCATGGGAATCATTACCTGGGTGAATGTACATATTTGAATAGAGCATTTCATATCAGTTTATTTTAAGTATCACTTTTTTCTGTTACATTTGCATGGAACACATATGGGCATGTATTCAAATGCACAAACCTGCCCTAAACAAAGTCAGACATGTGTGCCTTCAATGTAAGCATGTCCTGGCTAGTCTCCCAGGAAGCAGCCTTTGGGGAGCCTGAGTACTGAATGAGACCTTTTGAGTCTTGGCTGGTGAGGGGCAGGTCCATTGTTGAGGACAGCTGGGCCTCCTGTTTCTTGCTTTCTCTCTCGGGGCAATAGCACCCAATATGAGGAGATAGGGTTTTCCCCACGCATTCTCTACCAGCCCCCCACGCATCTGCAGCAATATTGACTGTGACTTTCTATCCTTCTCTCACAAACCACTCCACGCCCACTTGCCACTTACTTAACTTTTCAAATATTGAGATCTTTTTCATGCAAGTGGAGTTGTTCTTATCTGTAGTCAATGTAATTACTATCACAGTTTGGAGAAGCAGACAGGACTGGTACAGAAGAAAAGGAATGTACTTCTGCAAAAACGTATATTAGTCACCTACAATGATCAGGTTTAAGTTTACAGGTGCACTATGGAAGGTTACCATGGGCTTTTGTACTTATATGAAGTCTGCCATTTGCTTTGTCAGGTAAAGCACAGTGATGTAAACAATGAAAATATAGCATTTTATATACTCGCAGTGACAAATCCATCAACAGTAACAAATACAAGCAATGCAAGATAACCACAAACTGGAACAAACCATTGTTCTCACTTGGTGGTTTACACAGAGGCTTTAATCTGTTGTGGTGAGCAGCAACAACAAGTTAAGTTATAAAATAATCTTAAATGTTGGTTTGGGTTCTCGGAGTGTATTATTTATGATGTGGGTTTCACCACTAACAGCAGTCCGAACTCTCTCCCGAAGATATCTGTGCTGACCTCGATGTACTGCAGGTCATACACTGATTTATAACTATTTATACACCTGGCTTTGGTGTTTCAGGTGCAGAGGTTTATTACACCAAGCAGTAATATACATGCACTAAACAGAATGTGACGACATCATTTTCCAACTTCTCCATCTTCCCTGTTCACATGAACAAACACACTGGAGTTTTTCGATATCTTCTCTGTGGAAAGGTTATTTAAACATCTCAGTTTCTGGAACTTAAAATGTTGTTTACTTGTGGGTAAGAGGTCCAATTATAGAGAAATAACTGCAAAATATCTGCAGTTGCCTGGACAGGACATAGACCTTGATCAAATAGATTTTTTTAGGTGATTTTTTTTTTTTTTACATGTAAGGGTCAGGCATGCGTGTATGCTTGAGTTGAAATTTGTGTTGTGGGAGTTGGTCATTTGTTGATGCTAACACCTCTTTTAAGCTAAAAGTAGGTAGTGTTGCACACAGTCACCTCTGTAGAGACTCAGAGAAGCACTGAAGAACCAGGATAAAGAAATGGTTAAGTCCTGAAAAAATAAAGCAGTGTGGAATTATATATCAAAGGCAACTGAGACTAGACCAGACGTCAGCACAAAACAAATGCCAATACAAACTTCATGCAAGCACACATGAATCTCATATATTGAACCTTTAAGTGACTAAAACAGCAGTATTGCTTCTGACCCCCATCTACAGTATAGACTGAATAAAAGATTTACATCGTAAGAGAAAAATGTATCACCCCCCACATGTTATTTATGAAACTTTGAAAAAATATAAAACCAAAGGTGATTTCAGTCTTTTGATGCATTTGTGTTCAAATTGTCATTGTTCCAAGTTCTTTGATGTCATAAATACAGACTAACAGCTGTAATGACCTTTTGTAGTCATAAGTCTGTCAGACATAGAGGCGTGAACCAATCACATGGTCAGCTGACCTGCACATATCATGTCCACACTTGGGCCAGCTCCAAATAGCTTTTCACAGGTAACATAACAGCTCCAGAGACAGCTGAAGTTTAGCTTTATTTTTGCTTTGCAACATCCATCTGTTATGGTCTGCAGCAGTACATTGTCATTCTTTTCTGGCTCTCTTGTGTGCTTCTCCAAAAATGCCCTGTGCATGCCAACATTTACTGCACCGACCAGATACATATGTAAAAGGGCTGAACTAATGTTTTTTATGTGAAATGTTGGACGTGTCTTGACATTAGCTTACTTCATTTCTAAGCTAACAGTCTCTAGTGTGGTAAATTGTTGCTGCTGCAGAGGAGCAGAACAGAAGAAATGAAGAGCTTGAGAGTAAGCATATTATCCAAGATGAAACTTCGACATAAAAATCTGTATATTTTGGCTGTTATGGATGCAGGTAAGACCATTGCTAGCTTAACAATGGAATTAGCCATCATCAATAAACAATCTGCCCCCACCCCAAAAAAGACTTCATCATGAACTACATACAGACATGCAAATCTTCTGTGGCGCATCTTGAAGGTCAGATAAAAACAAATGCAAATTTTGTTCAATTTTGAGAGTATCCTGCAATCTGAGCCCTGGTCCTGGGTAAATCATGTGAGTTTGCATTTGCTGAGTGAAGTACTCATCTTTTTGTTGGTATTTAACACAGCATCACAAAATCACACATAGCTCTTATTCTTGTCACCACATCTTGTCTGTCTGTATCTCCATCCCCCATTCCTCCACCTCTTCTCTTTTTCCCACACTCTCCTCCTTTCCCTGCCTGAGGGAGCGCTGTGATTGGGTGAACAGAGCTGCTCTCGGTGGAGTGTGCTCCGTCTGTCACTATCCTTGTGGAAGGAGAGGAGAATGGAATGAAGCTCCCAAACTGGGCTATTAATGGCTATTTTCATCCCTGCACGTCTGTTTCTGTGGGCTCAAGCTCCAAATATAGATCTGGCACCAGTGACGCTAATGAAACACATCCCCCTTTTTGCTGGTTTAAATCTACTTATGTAATCTCTTCCTTGCATTAACTGAAGCTGGCCATACCTTACCATCTGGACCTGATCCTGCATTATCTTCGCTTGTCATTACGGGCTTACAAACTCAGGCCTGTGTCGTTTCTGTTGTAGGTCAGGTGCATGAGGTGGTGAGTAGGAGCACAGCTCGATGCAGCTTGTTTCCATTTCGGTGTAGAGTACAAATCCAAGAAAAACACACAGGGTGTGACCTACAAGTTCCTGCCAGTATCCTGTCATTCCAGCGCACAATGCTGGGAGGGAGGTGACAAATCCCTAAGCCACTTTGTGTCAGTTGGAGACACAAATAGAGTGGTGTTCCATGTGACAGATGCTGCACACACAAGTCTGTGGTATAAAATCAATGACAGTTCAGTACACCTGATGTTTTACACTTTGTGTGAAATAAATAAATAAATAAAGCTGTTGACACAAAAAGTCAGCATGCGAGAATTTAACAGAAAGTAGTAATGTCACCAACACCCCAAAGACGCAACAAATAAAAGCTTTGTTTGTGTGACCTGTTTTTTCCAATAAAGGCATTTTAGTATGAGGGAGGGAAAAATCAGCTAACAATTGAGTAGAGTTTATGGCTGTGTGAAAGATTTAGACAGACTGTAAACACAAAGAAAAAAACATTTTTTTTTTCTCCCAGTGGACCAGGTACACAATGTTCGTACAATATGCTGAGATGTTTCAGTTTTTAGCAGCGTGTCCTAATAATACAGCACAATGATTTCAAATAATAGGTGATTTATAAAAGTAAAGCACCACTCTGGTTCTGCTGTGCTGCTCCACACAAGTGCATGAGGCAGCATTCCCTTCTTCCCCTGTTTAAAACTGCTGAATTGAGATACTATGGGTCAGTGGAGCAGCTGGTCACTGGGAGGAAGAACTTAACCAGGCCTCCTTTGTGGATCAGCTGTCTCTGGCCCAGCTTTGTTATTCCAAATTGGGTCCCTTACAACCAGAGCCTGGGGAGGTTTTGACATGTAAATGGGCTACTGAGAGCTCCAAAGCACCACGATTACTCACTAAAATGCTACAGGGGCCAAAAATGGTTCCCTGAGATGAACCATTTGGGGGGTGGTTGCAGTGGAGGAAACACAAACAGCCTCACCGCAGACTGAAGTGTGCCTCACTGTCTGGAATTATGTTAATGTTTGAGCTTCTGTCTGGACACCAAACAGACTTCAGCCTAATAGAATTATTTACGGATGATATGAACAGTCACTGCACAGGCAGTTTGCATGGCTGTTTGAGGACCACTTTATGTGATATAGACTTACAGAATAGACACACATGAAAAATATAGAGGGTGCCCTTGGAAGCAATAAAAAGGAGTGTAAAATGAGAGCGGAATATAGCTGAATAAACCATTGAGAAAAAAAATTTAGCAAACAAAGATAAGGGTAAAACAGACCATCTAACTATGCATGTGTCTGTGTGCTATATGTAATGTAGCTATAGATGCATCTGTATGCATATATACATATATACATGTATGTACAATATGTGTGCAGAAAATTGAAATTAAAATGATATATTTTGAAGATTTACGCATTAAATACGATCAAAAAGCCAATGTAGTTTTTGTTGAATGACATCAAATGTTTTACCCTTAAATACCTATAAATAAATAGTTGCTGGCGACCAAAAGTATTCATTGGACTAAAATATAACTCATGTAAAATTCAGTTTCTCAACTTTCCAGTGGTGTCAGATATGGCCCATTTAGATGTTCAAAGGCTCAAATTTACTCTGAGCTTTTATGAACATCTGCATGGTCAGTCGATTAAATATTGGGAAAATACCTGACTTTTACTGAAATGTGCAAACCCATGAGGAGAATATTATAGTAAACTGGTGATAAATCACTCAAGAAAGGCAAAATGTGGAGAAAGATATATTTGGAAGTTGCCACGGAAATACTCCAGGTCCTGTAGGTCTTAAAGAGTTAAATTCTGAGAAAGCTATAATTTTATTTATTGTAGCAGAAAGATTGATTTGGTCAGTTTGTGTCATTGGCGTCATATCCCCTTTACTAAACTGAACCTATCACCTCACCGATAACTATTTTATATGTGAGTAAAGCTTTAATACCTTCATTTATTCATTTATTTGTTTATTTTGAGCATTTATAGAATACATGTAAGTTCAAAAATTAAAAAATCATTCATTTACACTTGAAAAGGAGAGGGAAGAAGAAAAACTTATTTAACCCATAAAGGCCCAAACATCCATCACCGACCAAAAGTATCTACTGATATAAACTGTTTAATATGTGATGATCAATCCATGCAAATAATTGGTGTAAAATGCAGTTAGTCATCTTTTCATGGTCATCAGATATGACCCATTTGGACGTTCAGAGGCTCCATAGTGAACGTGGAAACATCGTCATCTTCTACAGCACTGATTCATCAGTAAAACATTTGGAGTTGGATCAGTGACAGTGAATGGACAGTGGATGGGTTTATGTTCAGTTATTGATATATTTTACTGAAAAAGTCACTTTTTCCTCAGGTTTTCCCTGTTTTTGGTATGATAACCCTCAAATGGTATCTCAGCATGATGCTCAAAGTACATGATCAGTAAAAGAAATATGGGAAAATACCTGATTTTCACTGAAAACATGCAAAATGGAGAGTATTATATTATGGCAAATGGTGATATATCACTGAAGAAAGGTTAAATAGAAAGAAAAATTAATTTGGGAACTAACGCAAAAGTAGGTCCGGGTCTTTATGGGTTAATCCCACCCCCATTCTCATCATCAAATAACTTAACATAATAACGTTACTCACTCCTGTTCTTAAGTCAAATGTGATTTCAGCTTAAACTGTTATGATCCTGCACTACTTCACATCATTTACTATATCTTTTATTATTGTTCTGAGACCCATAAAGAAATCACACATATAAAATAAAACTATAACTATTATAAAAACTACTTGGGTTAGTTGATGACATTACAAGTAAAGCTTATGTTTAATTTCTCAAAAATTTGTTCTGATGATTAGTTAAAACTGTTTGTGGAAAATCTAGATGAATTCATGAAAAGAAGCCTTAATCCAACATATGCCCCATGTAGAGCCAAACCAATAAACTAGGCAGAGCATGTAGATAATGACTTTAAAGTTTTAGGAAGAAAATTATTGTGGAAAATTATCTTACACAAACTTAACCTTTGATCATTTCAGTAGCTCTATAAATTGTAGCTTATGGCCAGACGGCAATGCTTCAGAGGGCTAGTATTCAGCACGTCTGCGTACCACATGTGTGCACAGCCTGTAAAACAACCAACACTTCGAAGCTGCCCATATGTAGTTAAACAGTTACAACGCAGCTTTAACTAAGAGAGCAAACACATAAGAGCAGCTCAGCACATTTGGATGGACGCCAGGGCTGCAAACATCATTGTGCTAACAAATAAAATACCCTAGGACCTTAATAATGCACAGCATCACACATCTGTAAAGTGGGTCTGTGTCATATTTCTAAGAGTGGAGAAAATCAAGAGCAGAGAGCTGATGAGCAGCAGGAGCAGTAGGCACACAGGAAGTGAAATTTGCTCAATATACTGTAGCCTGCGGCAGTTTGATGGATAATTGCTGACACTCCTAGCTTGCCAGATAGCCATTCTATGCGGCAGCGGTCAGGGAAACCCTCTGTTACTGACAGCTGTCTGAAGCACGGCACACGGAAAGGACATGACACGAAGCATGTAAACACGGATTTACCCATGTCCTCCATAGTGCCCACACAGCCTATTAGAAAAGGATCCTGGCAGCGTAATAAACCAGGAATGGCTGCCTGCTGTGGCAAAGAAAATACTTCTTTCCGGACTGCCCTACTTTCTGTCTGTAATTGTTTACTTGGTTTATTTGTTCTGAATGGCCACTTATCGATGTGTTTTTTTCTTTTCCTACACTAACTCTACAACCAGGAGTGGAAAAACACTTTAGACCAACCACTGAGTCTCTGTGAATGTTTTCGTTCACTGCTGTCAGGTATGTTTTTGTTGGGCCTTTGTAAACAAGGTAAAATTAATCACATCCATGGAGAAAACTGTAATAATGAGTTTTAAATGACAGCGGAACAAACTGTTTAAATTGCCTAATGTGTTTGTATAATGTAACGTGCCTTTCAAGGCCTTCACATTAACTTATACAGAAATGATGCATCTTTGCAGTAGTGTGATGCAGTAAGAGAGAGAGAGAGAGAGAGAGAGAGAGAGAGAGAGAGAGGGCACAGGGTAAGAAGATGAACAGAGCAGCAGATAATGACCTCAGCTTCCATCTGCTGGGCACCGCGGGGCGGAGACACCTTCAACCTGCCACCGGTTGGTCGCCACAGCAATCTGCCACTCCCCATCGTCCTGGTGACATCTGCTTTTGGGTGACTGAAAGATGAATGCAGCACCAGCCACATGGGCGCAGAACAGACGTCACACAGATCACTAGACACACACACTAACACTGCAGCACAGATGGCCACAGACACTTTACTGTGGAGATTACAATCCAGGCATTCTCCACTGCCTCTAACCTTTCACAAAAGTAGATGATATAATCATGGATAGCCCACAGCTATGACTACCTTTTGGGTATCCACCTAAAGCGCTGCATTAGTAGGCAGTAGCTACCATTCCAGAAACCAAGTCATAGTACACTTTATTTATATTTTATACCGACTCACTCAACAAACTCTAACTACACTCCTTGCAAACATGACGAAAGCTTTTACATGACTTTAGTTCACACCAGTTTGTTTGTTCCTTGAGCCTTGATGTCAGTATTCTTGTTTACTCGTGCTCTGTATCTATGGTAATATCGTTTTGCTTGACTGAAGTCCCCAGACACAGCTGTCACAATTATTTAGTACCTCTGTGGTAACCTTGGAAACATCCACCTGCATACAAGTGTTTACTGAAAGTGATAAACAGGTGAAAAGGTGAGAGTAGCAAAAAGCAGCGTAAAAAAGTATCAGAGCCATCTTATGTGCCGAGTTCGTGTTGAGGAAAAGGAAAGCTGGAGGGATGACAGAAATGAGAGAGACAGAGGAAATGAAGGGGTGGGGTGGCGGTGACACAGCCACACAACACAAGAGCAGAGGAAGCGAAGGAAAAAGAGGGGAATTCAGGTCGGTGTTCAGGGTTATGTCTGCTGGGATGGCCATTTTGATTCATCTCTGGATTGAAAAGAGAGAAACAAATTGAAGGAAGGGGGACTGGGTGATCGATGGAGTGACAGAAAAGAGAACTCTAAGAACATGAGAAAAGAACCAACAAAATGAAAACCTGATCTGCCTGTAATTGGCTTTTCATCATTTCTCCAGGAGCAGAATTGTAGCGATCATGAGACAACAAGTTGGACTGTAAGGGTGTGCTGACAGGTTATGTCAGCTTTGAGAAAAAGCACACACTTCTCAAACAGATAAATGTAATCAAAACAACAAGACTGCCTTTGTACCTCAAAGTAAGTGCAGACAGGCATTGGCTCCTGTAGTAAAAGTTAAACTCTTGCTGAAGAACACTAATTGTTTGCTAAAACAGACCATAATATAATGGTATGATGACTTTTCTAAAATACCAAGCAGGCTTTATTTTTACATTTTAATTCCAGGAACAACTGAGTGCCCTGTGGTTTTGTATAGCAGCACTGTTAATAGTTCAGAGGAGGAAAAAAAATAGAATATCTCCGAGGCCAGTGTCAGAGGCATCAAAGTACAAAACTGTGTCACCCTTAGTTACTGGGTCACAACGTATTTGGGTCAATGTGGGTATACTTATATTTGTGTTTGTCAGAACCAGCTGCTACAATAACAGTTTTTATGTCTGGTAAATAAGCATTCACTTCACAGGACTACAGTAAATTGATTGAGCAGAAATAGAAGTGTCACAGGTGTCACCTTTTGTGATGGCCTGCAACATGACTATTGTATGTAGCACTAAGCGTGGGTGCAAATAATAAAAGTGTTTGCTTTGTTATTACATGTCAGAGTTACAGCTAGTATGTTAAAGGTCACCGACTCTATAGAAGCACATGACAATTTCAAGAAAAAACACCGTTATAGTAAAGCACTGAGTCACCACTTGTCTCTATAAAGGCGCATTTCTATTACATAGTTCCACATAGTTCCAGCTCTACTCGACTCGGTTCTACTCTACTCGGTTTGGTTGTGTTTCCATTACAACCGAGTACTTCAT
>JAPTGW010000009.1:10730857-10740883 GCA_029814545.1 Apogonichthyoides opercularis
AAGGAAATTGTTTTTTTCAACTTACATATTGTAATTTCAAAGAAGAAACAGAAAACACAGCATGTGCAGCAATAATGGCACCCCTCTTGAATATTTGGTTGCACACCCTTTGGCAGTGATGACGGCTTCTAAACGTTTCTTGGAGCCATCTATAAGCTTTTAGTGCAGTTTTGACTAATGGGTTTAAAGCTCTATTGTAACTCATCCTGTGGAAAAAGGTATATTAAAAAAATCTTTATTTAATCAATTGTTATTTAATCATTCAGTGAAATGAGCTGAAAATTTGAATGAGATTTTTTTTAACCAATCCCTACAAACTTCCCTGAATGTTCCCATATTTATGTTGAACACTATCTTAATCTGCTGTTTGTTGTTACTGCAGTATATAGACTCTGAAGACCTGGAGCATTCCACTCAGCAAGTTGAACCAGTGAAATATCACGAAGCATGGCAGAAGCTCTGCAGTGCTCAGTAAGTAAAGTAAATAAACCCTGGAGAACACAGGTGTTGGCAAATTGGTTGATGCTGTTATTTTTATTAAATAAGAGGACTGATTTAATTTATGCCACATGGTGGCAGTAGAAAGCCGTCGTGTCTGTTGGGTATAAACTGAGAGAGGACTGCTGTGCCTTGTAGTAATGTTTACTGTCTTATTACATCTTCATGCATAGATTTTACAATTGAGTTTTTTAAGCATAGTTTTGCATATATAATTGGGCACATTGATGGATGGCAAGCTTGATTATAAGCATATACTCTGTTATTGATTTACCTTATCTTAACTGTTAAAAATAGAACAGTGGATGATATAGATTAGCAGAACATTGTTGGTACAAAGGGGAAATTCTCCAACTAGAATAAATGCCTTATATTCAGCTGCTGTTCTTTTTTCCCATAGAGGCGTGTTGGTACCTGGTGGTTTTGGTGTGAGAGGAACAGAAGGGAAGATACTGGCTATTAACTGGGCACGGAAACAGAATAAGCCTTTTCTGGGTAAGAGAGCGATAGAAGATTGAATGCAGTACTTTGTTTCATGCTTATTTTTTTCTTCTGTCAGACTCTGGGGTTTATAAGCTTCATTATATTCTATTTACCACCCAGAAAACATTTCACTCTAAACCGCATCTGTTCCATTTATAAGATTTCATACAAAGAATGTAAAGAAAATATACAGTAAGAAAAAATATTACTCAGACCATGTGTATTAAAAGAAAAGATAACGAAGCTTTTCAGAATGATGCTTTATACGTGCATTACTAATGGTTGAGGGTAAACTGTGTTTAAATAGTGTTTTTACTGCTTTTCATTTTCTGTTTGCAGGTCTGACTTGAAAGCATAATTTGTCATAGTTTGAGAAATTAAAACTGATTGGAAGGATGTGAATACATGTGCAATTAACTGTTTTATGTTTTCACCTATTAAACATCCCATTTGTAGAAACGGAGTTTGACATTGACGTTTAAAGATCCAGATTCACTTTGATCTGGCAAAAAGCACAATTAGGCTGTCTTACAACATTCAGAGCTGTAAAATAATGAAACCTGAAAAAAGAGAGGTGAGCTGTTATAGGGGCAATATAATTATATGCAAATACAGTAGTGTTAGTCATGAAAGTGGTTCACACAGCAGGGATCTTGTTCGGTCTTTCTTTATTTATGAGTCCTTACAATAGCTCTCATTATGCAAGAATCCTGCTGGTCTTGTTTTGTGCAGGGGTATGTTTGGGCATGCAGCTGGCAGTGTGTGAGTTTGCCCGCAACGTTCTCGGATGGGAAGGTGAGTAATTGCACAGCTCGTACGGGAGCACTACTAAGAAAGATTTGATTCCCATGGTTTCTAATTTAATGATGAAAGCACTGTAGCCATGATTGATTTGAGCTCAGATCGGTTTTTGCTGATCTTTTTTTCAGATGCCAACTCTACAGAATTTAATCCAGAAGCCCAACACCCAGTGGTAGGTTATCTTTTTCTTTTTTTTTTTTTCTTCCATCCTGCTCATATCACGTCTCACCAGCAAGCGGTCTTGAGCAGAATGGATTTAACACCCTGTTTGATCTTGACAGGTGATTGACATGCCAGAGCACAACTCTGGGCAGTTGGGAGGGACTATGAGGCTGGGGCAGAGGCGGACCATTTTCAATTCCACCTCTAGTGTTCTGAGTAAGTGTGCACTTGAACCGAAATTTCTGGTGTACTTGTATTCTGAAGTTCTAATGTCTGATGTGTTATCGTTGCAGGAAAGCTGTACGGTGACGTGGAATATGTGGATGAAAGGCACAGACACAGATTTGAGGTGAAAAACACAAACAGGATATGTTAACAGATTGCATGGTAATAGCGTGGGTGTGGTTTTTTTGGTTTTTTTTTGTTTGTTTGTTTTTTTCAATCATGATTTTCATCTGCCTCTTGACTTTCCAAAAAATCTGTTCAAACAGTTGAATCTCTGCTCTTTTCAGGTGAACAGAGAGCTGAAGCACCACTTTGAAAAAAAGGGCTTTCAGTTTGTCGGCCAGGATGTGAAAGGAGAGAGGATGGAGGTCATTGAATTGGATGGTGAGCTCACAGTTAAAACGAGCATCTCTGTGCTGCAGCTAAAGAATATAATGTGTGATTAATAGTCTACTTAATTTTTTTTACGTTTGGCTATACATAGTAAATCTTTGTAGTTAATCTAATCTACATGTACTGAGTTCGTAATGAGATCTCCTGTAGTCAAAATCTTTGTAGTAATCCCCTCTTCTTTGTTCTTAGATCATTGTTACTTTGTTGGAGTACAGTACCATCCAGAGTTCACCTCTAGGCCCATCAAACCCTCGCCTCCATACTTGGGGCTCCTTCTGGCAGCTGCAGGAAAACTCCAAAGCTACCTGAACAAGGGCTGTCGCCTTTCTCCAAGGTAAGCTCTGACACAGAACAAAGTCATAGATACATGATCTAGCTCAGTGTTTCTCATCAGGGGTGGTACCGCCCCCCAGGGGGCACTGGGACTCCAGCAGGGGGTATTTGGAACAAGAAAGCTGAGAAGGAGGTGCTTAGACCGAAATGGGGGCATTAGTCTGTATAAGTATCAATAGCAAGCTGCATGTTACATCAATGGCAAGTCATTGTGCCCCCCTGCTTGGACCTCTGCAATAAGGTACGTCACAGTAGCCCCCTGGTCTTCAGTGGTAAAAGCCATCATCCCCCACCCCCGGTCTTGATGGGAGCAGTACCTATGCAATGGATATAAGCTTGATCAGACCCACTCCCCCTGCTTGATAACGTGTTATGGGTCTCTAAACCTGATCTAGCTGAAGCTCAAGTGAAACCCTTTTAGTGGTTTGAAGGTTTAGCTTTCACAGAGTTAAATAAATACTTTTTATTTACATTTTTGTCTCTGCACTAATAGTATTCAGAGTAGGCTCTTAAAATGTTTTTTGTGAGTTGGATTAAATCACATTTGACAGCAGTTCGGTTCATTCATTGTGATGTAAATGCTGTTGGGTTGAAATTCTAAATGGCAAATGGACTGTGTTCACATAGTTATAAAGCTCCTACTTTAATGGCACTCAGAGTGCTTTACAACGTGTCACACTCACCCATTCACACGCATGCACACACACACACACACACACTGATATAGGTTTGAGCCTATGTTACAAAAAAGGGAAAGGACACTGTCAGAACCTATGAATGAGTTTGTATCGACTCCAGTTCTCTTGGTGGTGGTAATGCACTTCTAAGCTGGTTTGACAACCACCAACCACCACTAATGAAGAGAAGAAATAGGGGTGAAGCTGCACTTTCTCCAATGCTAGCACAGCTCTATTCGGTGTGGCTACTATGCAAGGATAGCACAGCATTGTCGGTGCAGTTTGAGTTTTCTCTGGGACATCTGCCTTGCTTCTTGTCGTTACCAAAACTAACACATCAGTTTTCTCGTTAACAGATGCAACATGTACTGTACACATCTTCCCCTCCATCTACTGTGAGCTTTACAATTTCAGCTTCAACACCATCAGTGCTGTTTGTCTCTTTATAATGGACAAAATCTTATGTTCATGTCATTTTGCTTATTACTAATGTGAAACACATTTGATTTAACACCATGATGGTGTGGACACTGGTTACTAATGTAGGACGCTTTTTAATATGACACAGCCTGTTATAACGAAAAGTGTCAGTTACAACACTAGCACGAAATGGACACTTTGGTTTTTACTGCAGTTTTTAAGGAACTGTGTATTACTTTTTACTGTCATGATTTTGTTTTAGTGCTGCATTTGTTATGAAGTATTAGTATATCAACAATCAGCATCAGCATATCTGTCTGAAGCATCACAGGGAATTCACACTAATGAGCACTAGGATTACATTGTAGATCCCAAATGACCTTCAGTCCACCTTCATAACATTCTACAAAATCACTGGCCATTTTTCAGCATCATAATGTAGGAACAGAAGGAGACTACAAGTCACATTTGGTTAAAAACAGAATTGGTGACGTCGAGGATGCGTGCTGCCCACCTTCAAACTGTGGTGACTGTGTAGATCATCTGTGTTGTCATGTTGATGATATATGAAGCGTTTGTTGGAGCATCCTTATTTGAAGTGTCATCCTGGTGCCATGGCTATAATTTGTTCCAACAGAATCAGATTTGCTGTCCAAACACCTAAACATGCAATGAATTTGACCCTTTTTTTCCTGTCAGTGAAGGTACCAGCTACTATAGCAGACATATCCAACAGATTCTGCACGAGAAAGACGCTGATGCAAACTACAACTTAACTTTTTGGTCGAGGCATACAACTGCAGGACATTCATTTTAGTTTTGTAGTTTTATTCTTCATTGAGACAGCTGTGCTTTACTTGTTGGCAGTTTTAGGGCATATTTTTTATTTCACGTCGTTCCAGTATATTAAAAAAGTATTGCAGTTAGTTTACAATGGCACTTAAAATGTCGTGGCTCCACCTGTAATCACAAAAAAGAGTTTTCTGTCAAGTGTAACCACTATAAAACTGATTTTATGTATTTCTCCTGTATTTCAGAGACACTTACAGTGATCACAGCAGCAGCAATTCCTCAGATGAAGACATCTTAGAGCTCAAGAATCCCCCTCTGTCCTGAGGTTTACTGTATGTTATGTTGTGTTTGTTATTACAGGGTGTCCATAAAGTCTCTTCACAATTTAACACATTTATTACAAAAGCAAATTAATTGACAAATCTGTGGAAATTGTTGCAAAATGAAAAGTAGATATTTAAGGGGTTTTTTGCCTCATTTAATACACCTCAATATGGACACCATTAGTTGCATGAAGCACATCTCGACAGTACTGGATTTGTTGCCATGTTGGCTGTAGCACAAGCCACTTTTACACAGAGATCCCCGGAAAAAAGGTGGGATCACCATCTCACCTTTCTTCCACCATTGATCGATTTCCACAGCGAAGCCCTAGTAGTAACAGAGGTGAGACAGGCTGGACTTGTACACAGCGGACCTGCGTTCCAGAATCAAAGGGGCGGTGACGCAGTGCAGTGCAGTGTATAGTGTGACGTATAACTTGAACATCGGAAATGCCGTTGCATAGCGGTGTTGCTAACCTCTTCAGAGTCGGCCCATTGTACTCATACTCATCTTCATCCGCTTATCCTGGTCCAGGTCATGGAGGCAGCAGCCTCAGCAAAGAAGCCCCGACAGCCCTCTCCCCAGCCACTTCCACCAGCTCTTCCCACGGAATCCTAAGGCGTTCCCAGGCCAGCCGAGAGGTATAATCCCTCTAGCGTGTCCTGGGTCGGCCCCGAGGTCTCCTCCGGGACAGAATTGCCCGAAACACCTCCCCAGTGAGGCGTCCAGGAGGCATCCTCACTAGATGCCCGAACCACCTCAACTGACTCCTCTCGACATGGAGGAGCAGTGACTCTACTCTGAGTCCCTCCCAGATATCTGAACTCCTCACCCTATCTCTAAGGCTGAGCCCGGCCACCCTGCGAAGGAAACTCATTTCGGCTGCTTGTACCCACAACCTCATTCTTTCGGTCATTACAAGAGTCAGCCCGTCTGTCACTGCAAATGTTAGCGTGGATAGAGTCCTCCGCCTGAAGTGACAACAGCTCACGAATCTCGCCGTCTCCCCAGTTTGACATCTTTCTGGCCGCGTTGATATGTTTGTTTACTGTACACAGCCCGTGCACAGCCGTCATTCCAGAATAAAGGAGAAATATTTGCAGAACAGAAGTGCTGTGTAAAAGGGGCTAATGTGATTCATCAGTGGTGTCAGTGACGTCAGTGATCTTTTGCTTTCGGTCGTTGATGTCCTGTATCTTTGTTCGGAACATGATATCTTTAACATAACCCCATAGACAGAAACCCAGGGTAGTGGTATCTGGTGAATGAGGTGTCCAGGGAATTAGACCATCCCTTCCAATCCACCGCTCTGGGAATGTTAGATTTAGGAACCCACCAACATGCCGACCCCAGTGTGGTGGTGCACCATCTACCTGAAAAATAATGATTGGTTGAAGGTCATTCAGATGTAGTGACACATTTTCAGTCCAAAGGTCAACATTTTCAGTAATTGATTTCTCATTGAAGAAAAATGGACCAATGATTTAACTGCACATGATCCCACAATGTGATTAAAACTTTGATAACCACTGTGTACGTAGAACAAATCTGATTAATATATCTCATCAGTTGCTTTTATAATACTGGTTTTTTTTAAATTATAGACTTTATTAGACTTTGTGGACACCCTGTATTTTTCAGGCCCCAGACAATAACTTGTCTGCTCTTAACTAACACTATAAAACCTTTACTTGTTTCAAACTGCTTTTACACCTAAATGTGTAGAATATATTGATTTCATTTGTACTTTTATGTGTTATCCTTTCCCTGTTCAGTTAAAGGTTGAGGGATGCCTCACTGTTGCCTCTTGCTGCAATAAGCAAAAACAAATATTGCTTTCAAGGCATTGTAGAATACCAATAACAGGGGTATAGTATGCAGTATCAGGGGGTAAAGATAGGTGAATGCAGAGGATGGTTTTTTTTTTAGAAACTCACAAAATTTGAGATTCAGAGCTGTACTCAAGGTTTACAAATATTGAACTATTTACCTCTTTGGGATGCTTTGCGTATAGTCTGTCTTTGTTTGCCCTTTACACACATAGGGAAAACTCGGGTGGTTTTATGCCTTCTGTCTGATCTGACCAGTTCAGGTTGCATGACTTTTATGTTTGAAACCTTTTATCCTGCTGACATCAACACAATTATGTGAAATGGAGGAATAATCCAAACAAATTGGAGTATCTGACCCAGACCTCTGTAAAAATGAGTTGAAATGCATGAACATTTGACAGTTCCAGCCTTAAGTGACCTTAAGTCAGCCATATCAAAGGGAAGAGCACATTTGGCTTGAAAAATGAAACTGAGACATACATTTGATGTTAAACAATCAGTCACATCCATGTGTACACAAGTGTAGTCTTGCTTTCAAACAGGTATACTGTGAAACTCCCAAAGCTCTCAAGTTACGCAAATGGACCTATATAATAAGACATGCCAATGATTTAATTTATTAGCTGAATGATTATATGTATAAAATATATTTTCATGAATTTCAAATGCATGTTGAATATATTATTAAAGTATTTTATGTTTGTAAATACTGTCTGGTCTCATTCTGTTGGTGCTGTGAGTTTTACTTTTCAGAGGTCAGTACATGATTCTACTGCAAAAGTGTAAAAAGCCATAGGATAGTCTCACACCTCTGACTAAAAATGTAAACACTATAACCAGTCTTTCTGTACATCCTGCCTATTTATTTAACCTTCAAAGACCTGAACAGCCACCAGTGACCAAAAGCATCTACTGATCTAAAATGTCTAATAACTTTTGAACCACTAATCCTATCAATACATGTAAAATACAGTTTGTTGTCTTTTCATGGTCATCAGATATGACCCTTTTGGACGCTCAGAGGCTCCACAGTGAAACAGTCATCTGCTAAATCGCTTTACTAGTAAAACATGCAGTTTGACAAATGACAGTGGTTGTAGACACTGTTAATATTAACAATACATACTCTGTTAATGAAATATTTTGCAGAAAAAAAATCTCTGCCTCAGTTTTCTGTTTTTATGTAATAACCTTGGAATTTACTCTTTAATGAAATTATACGTACATGGCCTGTAAATTTAAATACAGCAAAATACCTGTGTTACACTAAAAAACCGCTAAATTCAGAGGATTATATTGTAAGAAATAGCGATAAATTACTCAGGGAAGGTTAAATATAGTGACAGATTAATTTGAAGTGTCATTAACAGTTGTAGGTATTAAAGTGTAAAGACTAACATTTACAAAATGACTGACTGACTGAACCAGAGTCCTGCACAGGTCCACTTTTCTTTTTTCTAAAGCAGTACAGACAAAGCTGAGTACCGCAACCCGACCTGCTACCCACATTTTTTTTCATGTCCAATCCGAACCCGCCCACCTGCGTACATTAGACCCACAACCCGACCTGACACATGATAAAACACATTGTCTGCACAGTAAGTCACATTTAAAGGCTTTACTTTTGGCTAAACCACACGCCATCAATACATCTCTAATATGTGCTGCTCAATTATGTCTGTGGCTGGATGTGAACAGGTGAGGCACACTTCACAATAAAACAAACTGGCTGTGGATCAACCACAGTCAAATTAGATGATCATCATCATTAAATGTCCTGCAAATTATTTTCATCCATGACTCTTATTTTTTCACTTCTTTGCCTGCTACTTGCCTGTATTTCATTTAATTTTACCCGTGCCCATACCTGCAGAAATTCTTTTTTTTTTTTTTTTTTTACCTGTCCTCGCATGTTTTTGCAGGTTACCTGTGGTGCAGGACTCTGGACTGGACTAACAAGTCCCTAGAGGATGTACTCTACATTTCACATCAAAATACAAAACTAAAGCTGTAAATGGACTGCACTTCTATAGTGCATTTTTTACACCATCAGGGTACTCAAAGCGCTTTACAAAGCCTCAGATTCACCCATAGGCAGCAACTAACTTAAGGTTCAGTGTGTTGCCCAAGGACACTTCAACATATGGACAGTCAGAGCCAGGATTCGAACCACCAACCCTTTGGTCTTTGGACAACCCACTCTACCAACTGAGCCACAGCCACCCATGTGTTTGGACTCCAGCTCTAGCAGTACATTAAAATGTATTACTCAAAATGACTTTGTTTTGTTTGGCTAACATTTTTATGTATTGTTTAGTGTCGGTCTTCAGTGTGAAGATCATTACCCACACAACAAAATACTCCACTACAATAAAAAGGACTGTATTCCATAGCTTACTTGAAGTATAGGCTGCAAACAGGAGCTGCTGACCCATGCCTATCAAACCCAATTCTCTTTTCTCTCTTTTGATAAGATATATTTTCTTTTATTCACATAATATATATTTATATCCATAGACACATTTAAATGAGCATTGTAAGTCTCAATCACTCATATGCCAGAGGGATGGAAACTATTTTTTTTTTTATTCTTTAAGCTTTCACCTTTGGCTGACCAGGGCATGTCATGGCCAACATCACGGCTGAGATCATCTGTTATGGAGGTATGGTACCAACATTATCACAAACACATGGCACTGACCATCTTAACCATGGCCTGACTTGATGGTGGATGGTCAAAAAAGAAAAAAATTACACAATAGTTTGTCAGACCATCTTTCGCTCTGATTATGGGACACACTCACCTTCATTTGTCACAATAAAAGTCATAAACATTTTTCATTCGAAGTTGTACTATTTTTTTGTCAAGATCGATGATGGAGAGTCGAACCGCTGTGTCAAGCCTGCTCAACACATCGCAAAGATAATGGGGTTCAGGTCTAGACTCTGGTGGCCAATCCATGTGTGAAAATAATGTCTCATGCTCCCTGAACCACTCTTTCACAATTCGTTAGCCTCGTAGCATAATTGCCAGTCCTAGTTTTTTCAGGTCACTGCCAATGATGCAAAATGAAGCAGCAGCGTTA